>JAUIMM010001443.1:0-198080 GCA_031769625.1 Taudactylus pleione
ATGTGATGTACAGTATGTGTGGGTGTAGTAATGTGATGTATGTGTGTGTGTAGTAATGTGATGTATGTATGGGTGTAGTAATGTGATGAATGTGTGTGTAGTAATGTGATGTATGTATGTGGGTGTAGTAATGTGATGTATGTGTGTGTGTGTAGTAATGTGATGTTTGTGTGTGTAGTAATGTGATGTATGTGTGTGTGTGCAGTAATGTGATGTATGTATGTGTAGTAATGTGATGTACAGTATGTGAGGGTGTAGTAATGTGATGTATGTGTAGTAATGTGATGTATGTGTAGTAATGTGATGTATGTGTAGTAATGTGATGTATGTGTGTGTAGTAATGTGATGTATGTGTAGTAATGTGATGTGTGTGTGTAGTAATGTGATGTATGTGTAGTGATGTATGTGTAGTAATGTGATGTGTGTGTGTGTAGTAATGTGATGTATGTGTAGTAATGTGATGTATGTGTGTGTAGTAATGTGATGTGTGTGTATGTGTAGTGATGTGTGTGTGTAGTAATGTGATGTGTGTGTGTAGTAATGTGATGTGTGTGTGTAGTAATGTGATGTGTGTGTGTAGTAATGTGATGTGTGTGTGTAGTAATGTGATGTATGTGTAGTAATGTGATGTATGTGTGTGTAGTAATGTGATGTATGTGTAGTAATGTAATGTATGTGTAGTGATGTGTGTGTGTAGTAATGTGATGTATGTGTGTGTGTAGTAATGTGATGTATGTGTGTAGTAATGTGATGTATGTGTAGTAATGTGATGTATTTGTGGGTGTAGTAATGTGATGTATGTGTAGTAATGTGATGAATGTGTAGTAATGTGATGTATGTGTGTGTAGTAATGTGATGTGTGTGTAGTAATGTGATGTATGTGTGTGTCTGGTAATGTGATGTATGTGTGTGTAGTAATGTGATGTGTGTGTAGTAATGTGATGTATGTGTAGTAATGTGATGTATGTGTGTGTAGTAATGTGATGTATGTGTAGTAATGTGTTGTATGTGTGTGTAGTAATGTGATGTGTGTGTAGTAATGTGATGTATGTGTGTGTGTGTAGTAATGTGATGTGTGTAATGTATGTGTAGTAATGTGATGTATGTGTAGTAATGTGATGTATGTGTGTAGTAATGTGATGTATGTGTGTAGTAATGTGATGTATGTGTGGGTGTAGTAATGTGATGTATGTGTAGTAATGTGATGTATGTGTAGTAATGTGATGTATGTGTGTGTAGTAATGTGATGTATGTGTAGTAATGTGATGTATGTGTAGTAATGTGATGTATGTGTGTAGTACTGTGATGTATGTGTGTAGTAATGTGATGTATGTGTGTGTTGTAATGTTATGTATGTGTGTGTTGTAATGTGATGTATGTGTAGTAATGTGATGTATGTGTGGGTGTAGTAATGTGATGTATGTGTGTAGTAATGTGATGTATGTGTAGTAATGTGATGTATGTGTGTAGTAATGTGATGTATGTATGGGTGTAGTAATGTGATGTATGTGTGTGTAGTAATGTGATGTGGGTGTGTGTGTGTGTGCAGTAATGTGATGTATGTATGTGTAGTAATGTGATGTACAGTATGTGAGGGTGTAGTAATGTGATGTATGTGTAGTAATGTGATGTACAGTATGTGTGGGTGTAGTAATGTGATGTATGTGTGTGTGTAGTAATGTGATGTATGTATGGGTGTAGTAATGTGATGAATGTGTGTGTAGTAATGTGATGTATGTATGTGGGTGTAGTAATGTGATGTATGTGTGTGTGTGTAGTAATGTGATGTTTGTGTGTGTAGTAATGTGATGTATGTGTGTGTGTGCAGTAATGTGATGTATGTATGTGTAGTAATGTGATGTACAGTATGTGAGGGTGTAGTAATGTGATGTATGTGTAGTAATGTGATGTATGTGTAGTAATGTGATGTATGTGTAGTAATGTGATGTATGTGTGTGTAGTAATGTGATGTATGTGTAGTAATGTGATGTGTGTGTGTAGTAATGTGATGTATGTGTAGTGATGTATGTGTAGTAATGTGATGTGTGTGTGTGTAGTAATGTGATGTATGTGTAGTAATGTGATGTATGTGTGTGTAGTAATGTGATGTGTGTGTATGTGTAGTGATGTGTGTGTGTAGTAATGTGATGTGTGTGTGTAGTAATGTGATGTGTGTGTGTAGTAATGTGATGTGTGTGTGTAGTAATGTGATGTGTGTGTGTAGTAATGTGATGTATGTGTAGTAATGTGATGTATGTGTGTGTAGTAATGTGATGTATGTGTAGTAATGTAATGTATGTGTAGTGATGTGTGTGTGTAGTAATGTGATGTATGTGTGTGTGTAGTAATGTGATGTATGTGTGTAGTAATGTGATGTATGTGTAGTAATGTGATGTATTTGTGGGTGTAGTAATGTGATGTATGTGTAGTAATGTGATGAATGTGTAGTAATGTGATGTATGTGTGTGTAGTAATGTGATGTGTGTGTAGTAATGTGATGTATGTGTGTGTCTGGTAATGTGATGTATGTGTGTGTAGTAATGTGATGTGTGTGTAGTAATGTGATGTATGTGTAGTAATGTGATGTATGTGTGTGTAGTAATGTGATGTATGTGTAGTAATGTGTTGTATGTGTGTGTAGTAATGTGATGTGTGTGTAGTAATGTGATGTATGTGTGTGTGTGTAGTAATGTGATGTGTGTAATGTATGTGTAGTAATGTGATGTATGTGTAGTAATGTGATGTATGTGTGTAGTAATGTGATGTATGTGTGTAGTAATGTGATGTATGTGTGGGTGTAGTAATGTGATGTATGTGTAGTAATGTGATGTATGTGTAGTAATGTGATGTATGTGTGTGTAGTAATGTGATGTATGTGTAGTAATGTGATGTATGTGTAGTAATGTGATGTATGTGTGTAGTACTGTGATGTATGTGTGTAGTAATGTGATGTATGTGTGTAGTAATGTGATGTATGTGTGTGTTGTAATGTTATGTATGTGTGTGTTGTAATGTGATGTATGTGTAGTAATGTGATGTATGTGTGGGTGTAGTAATGTGATGTATGTGTGTAGTAATGTGATGTATGTGTAGTAATGTGATGTATGTGTGTAGTAATGTGATGTATGTATGGGTGTAGTAATGTGATGTATGTGTGTGTAGTAATGTGATGTGGTGTGTGTGTGTGTGTGCAGTAATGTGATGTATGTATGTGTAGTAATGTGATGTACAGTATGTGAGGGTGTAGTAATGTGATGTATGTGTAGTAATGTGATGTATGTGTAGTAATGTGATGTATGTGTAGTAATGTGATGTATGTGTGTGTAGTAATGTGATGTATGTGTAGTAATGTGATGTGTGTGTGTAGTAATGTGATGTATGTGTAGTGATGTATGTGTAGTAATGTGATGTGTAGTAATGTGATGTGTGTGTGTGTAGTAATGTGATGTATGTGTAGTAATGTGATGTATGTGTGTGTAGTAATGTGATGTGTGTGTATGTGTAGTGATGTGTGTGTGTAGTAATGTGATGTGTGTGTGTAGTAATGTGATGTGTGTGTGTAGTAATGTGATGTGTGTGTGTAGTAATGTGATGTATGTGTAGTAATGTGATGTATGTGTGTGTAGTAATGTGATGTATGTGTAGTAATGTAATGTATGTGTAGTGATGTGTGTGTGTAGTAATGTGATGTATGTGTGTGTGTAGTAATGTGATGTATGTGTGTAGTAATGTGATGTATGTGTAGTAATGTGATGTATTTGTGGGTGTAGTAATGTGATGTATGTGTGTAGTAATGTGATGTATATGTGTAGTAATGTGATGTATGTGTGTGTAGTAATGTGATGTATGTGTAGTAATGTGATGTATGTGTGTGTAGTAATGTGATGTATGTGTAGTGATTTGTGTGTGTAGTAATGTGATGTATGTGTGTGTGTAGTAATGTGATGTATGTGTGTAGTAATGTGATGTATGTGTAGTAATGTGATGTATTTGTGGGTGTAGTAATGTGATGTATGTGTGTAGTAATGTGATGTATATGTGTAGTAATGTGATGTATGTGTGTGTAGTAATGTGTTGTATGTGTGTGTAGTAATGTGTTGTATGTGTAGTAATGTGATGTATGTGTGTGTAGTAATGTGATGTATGTGTAGTAATGTGATGAATGTGTAGTAATGTGATGTATGTGTGTGTAGTAATGTGATGTGTGTGTAGTAATGTGATGTATGCGTGTGTGTAGTAATGTGATGTATGTGTAGTAATGTGATGTATGTGTGTGTAGTAATGTGATGTATGTGTAGTAATGTGATGTATGTGTGTGTGTAGTAATGTGATGTATGTGTGTAGTAATGTGATGTATGTGTAGTAATGTGATGTATTTGTGGGTGTAGTAATGTGATGTATGTGTGTAGTAATGTGATGTATATGTGTAGTAATGTGATGTATGTGTGTGTAGTAATGTGATGTATGTGTAGTAATGTGATGTATGTGTGTGTAGTAATGTGATGTATGTGTAGTGATGTGTGTGTGTAGTAATGTGATGTATGTGTAGTAATGTGATGTATGTGTGTGTGTAGTAATGTGATGTATGTGTGTAGTAATGTGATGTATGTGTAGTAATGTGATGTATTTGTGGGTGTAGTAATGTGATGTATGTGTGTAGTAATGTGATGTATATGTGTAGTAATGTGATGTATGTGTGTGTAGTAATGTGTTGTATGTGTGTGTAGTAATGTGTTGTATGTGTAGTAATGTGATGTATGTGTGTGTAGTAATGTGATGTATGTGTAGTAATGTGATGAATGTGTAGTAATGTGATGTATGTGTGTGTAGTAATGTGATGTGTGTGTAGTAATGTGATGTATGTGTGTGTCTAGTAATGTGATGTATGTGTGTGTAGTAATGTGATGTGTGTGTAGTAATGTGATGTATGTGTAGTAATGTGATGTATGTGTGTGTAGTAATGTGATGTATGTGTAGTAATGTGTTGTATGTGTGTGTAGTAATGTGATGTGTGTGTAGTAATGTGATGTATGTGTGTGTGTGTAGTAATGTGATGTGTGTAATGTATGTGTAGTAATGTGATGTATGTGTAGTAATGTGATGTATGTGTGTAGTAATGTGATGTATGTGTGTAGTAATGTGATGTATGTGTGGGTGTAGTAATGTGATGTATGTGTAGTAATGTGATGTATGTGTAGTAATGTGATGTATGTGTAGTAATGTGATGTATGTGTGTGTAGTAATGTGATGTATGTGTGTGTAGTAATGTGATGTATGTGTAGTAATGTGATGTACAGTATGTATGTGTGTAGTAATGTGATGTATGTGTGTAGTACTGTGATGTATGTGTGTAGTAATGTGATGTATGTGTGTAGTAATGTGATGTATGTGTGTGTTGTAATGTTATGTATGTGTGTGTTGTAATGTGATGTATGTGTAGTAATGTGATGTATGTGTGGGTGTAGTAATGTGATGTATGTGTGTAGTAATGTGATGTATGTGTGTAGTAATGTGATGTATGTGTGTAGTAATGTGATGTATGTGTGTAGTAATGTGATGTATGTGTGGGTGTAGTAATGTGATGTATGTGTAGTAATGTGATGTATGTGTAGTAATGTGATGTATGTGTGTGTAATGTGATGTATGTGTAGTAATGTGATGTATGTATGTGTAGTAATGTGATGTGTGTGTAGTAATGTGATGTATGTGTAGTAATGTGATGTATGTGTGTGTAGTAATGTGATGTATGTGTAGTAATGTGATGTGTGTGTGTATGTGTAGTAATGTGATGTGTGTGTGTGTGTGTAGTAATGTGATGTATGTGTGTGTAGTAATGTGATGTATGTGTGTGTAGTGATGTGATGTATGTGTGTGTGTACTAATGTGATGTATGTGTAGTAATGTGATGTATGTGTGTGTAGTAATGTGATGTATGTGTGTGTACTAATGTGATGTATGTGTGTGTGTGTGTGTAGTAATGTGATGTGTGTGTGTAGTAATGTGATGTGTGTGTGTGTGTGTGTGTAGTAATGTGATGTATGTGTGTGTAGTAATGTGATGTATGTGTGTGTAGTAATGTGATGTATGTGTGTGTAGTAATGTGATGTGTGTGTGTGTAGTAATGTGTGTGTGTGTGGGGAGGTGAAATCTTCATATGATGTGTGTGACTGGGTGTCTGTGTGTGAGAGACTGTGTGTGTGTGTGTGTGTGTGTGTGAATCTATTAATGGGATGTGCTGAGACTGTCTGTGTGTGACTGTGGGGCCCATTTATTAATGATCGCATTTTGCAATGCGATCAGGGCATGCAGTACCGCCCCTGATCGCATTGCAAAATGCGATCCTATCTGCCGGATGTATTATCCGGGACATGCAGGGAGACGGGCTCCGAAAAGAGCCCGTCCCTGCGATGTCTCCGGAGGGCAGTCGGGGCTTCTGCGCATGCGCAGTCCCGCGGACTGCACATGAGCGGCGCCCATTGCCGGCGGAGGGATCTGGCAGATCCCTCCGCCGGCTGATATGCGGTAAGTGCCCATAGGAAACAGCGGCTAACGCTATCTTTAGATAGCGTTAGCTGCTGGGGCCAATATCGGGAATGCTTCGCATTCCTGATATTGATACATTTGGCAGCATCGCATCCCCCATAGAAACCTATGGGGGAGGCGGCTGCCGGCGGCAATGGAGGGATCGCAGCAGGTATCTCCGATACCTGCTGCGGTCCCTCCTTCATACATTCGGGGATACTAAATATTTGAGGTAAACCCCCGAAAACAGGTGTTTTCGGGGAATTTACCTCAAATGCACTTTGATAAATGGGCCCCTGTGGATGAATCTATTCATAGAGGGGGGGGGGGGGGGGGCGGTGTGTGTGTGTGTGGGTGTGTGTGTGTGTGTGTGTATCCATATAAATGAATGTGTGCGTCTGGGTGGGAATCTATTCATATAAATGAATGTGTGCGTCTGGGAGGGAATCTATTCGTATAAATGAATGTGTGCGTCTGGGAGGGAATCTATTAATGTCAATATGGCAGGGTAGAGATGTATTAATGTCAGTGGGGGAGCTAGGGCGTCAGCTTATAGGAATATATATACGCCCATAGGTGGAGTTAGACACGCCCTTTGGGTGGAGCAGACCACGCCCCCACAACAGCGCGTCGCATTCTGCAGCCATCTACCATCTCCCTCAAAGTCATTTTCAAAAGTAGGCAAGTATGGTGCAACCGTGTGTTTCAGCATCAGCTATGAGAGAGTTCATGAGCTCCTGACCGTAGTCTTGTGCTCTGGTGCTTGCCCTAACTCCTTGTTGATCCCTGACTCCTTGCAAACCTGCACCATGCTACCCTGCCTTGCTTCCTGCTGTGGATCAAGTCCTGCTCCTACCTACCCACTCCTCACTGAACCTGAAGTTCCCAAACCTACCCATTCCTTCCTGAACCTGTAGTTCCCGATTACCTACTCCAGCCTGCACCTCAGTTTTCAGCAACTATTACAGCATTTCCAGATTACCCTGTTTAGCTATCATCTCAGCATTACCTGCTTTCCCTTTCAGCAACTATTACAGCATTCCTGGATAACCTTGTTCAGCCATCGTCTCAGCATTACCTGATTTCCCTTTCAGCTATTATCACAGTATTCCCGGATTCCCAGCCCTGCTATTACCACTGATTTACTGGACTTTTCCTTCAGCTCCACAGTTACCTCAGTTAATCAAGACTTTATTTTAGTTCTGTCACTGATCTGGACATTCATTCGTTGCATCACTATTGTTCCTTCGGTCACAGATGTTAATCAGTATTATTATTGTTCATGTCTACCAACAGTCACATTAAACAACCCACCTTTCAGTTTAAATCTGTTCCGGTGTCTGCTCCTGTTTCTACCCCGGGTCCACAACAAACACAGGACGCTCGCAAGCGGGTCGATGGTACCCAAATGCGCATGCGCACGACGGAGGCTGCTCCGTCGTGCGCATGCGCGAGACCCGGCGAGCGACAGGGAAGCCGTCGCTCGGGGTCTCGCACCAAAGGGGGCGTGCTGTCGATGGTGAGTGACAGCACGCCCCCTTTGGTGGTTGTGCCGGGGCCGTGGCTGCCCAGACGGAGGCGTTACCATGGGAACGCCTACCGTCTGGGTCCGGCCCCACTGACATCACTAGTGTCAGTGGGAGTGATTTTGGCTCTGATAGAGCCAAAATCACTCCAGGGCTTGCGGTCACCGAGACCCTACCGCAGGGTCTCGTCGCAAGCCCGATGGTCGCGATGGTCTTGAGGCCGCTCCAATATTAGGTAGGAGGGCCCTGATTCAGAGCGAGCGCTCTGGTCAGAGCGTTTGGCTCTGAATCAGGCCCACAGATCCTAAAAATGGCTGTGCACCGACGCTTCCCATCCAACCTGATGGAGCTTGAGAGAAATGGGGCGAAACTGGCCAGCGATAGGTGTGCCAAGCTTGTGGCATCATATTCAAAAAGACTTGAGGCTGTAATTGCTGCCAAAGGTGCATCAACAAAGTATTCAGCAAAGGCTGTGAATACTTATGTACATGTGATTTCTTAGGTTTTTTATTTTAATTAAATTTGCCAAAATCTCAAAAAAACCTTTTACACGTTGTCATTATGGGGTTTTGTGTGTAGAATTTTGAGGACAAAAATTAATTTTTGAAATAAGTCTGTAACATAACAAAATGTGGAAAAAGTGAAGCTCTGTGAATACTTTCCAGATGCACTGTATATTGTGATCAGTCTGAGACTACCTCAAGGTACGATTGGCTGGTAAGTGTTAAGGCACACATCCAGTAGAAGACAGGCAAAAGAGTGCACGATTACCACATTGTAATCGTTTGTCAGTCTGTGATGTGCCTACACTGAAAGAGCAGTCGTTCAGTGCAGGCTCATCAATCATCTGTAAACATTTTGAACCTGACGTTATCGTCAGGTTGTACAACATCTTTGTCCGATGATAGATGTCTAAACGACCAGTGTGAGCGCGCATCGCTGGTCGTTTTAGTCATTTTTATTTTTTTTTAACAATCTGCAAACGATTTTCAAACTATTATTGAACGATATCGTTAACTGTCAATCTCTCAATGCAATCGTCTAGTGGATCTAAATCATTTCTGTATTTTAAGTTTGCAAAGTTTTTTTACTTTCTGTTGCTATAAATTGATAGTAAATGAAAAAAAAAAATCTATTCTTATGAATGTTATAAATTAAGAGAAATTAAATCCTTGTAATAATCAATTTATTAGTTTACTACGGGGCCCATTTTGGAGTTTGGTAAAACCAACAACATCGCATCCCCTGTAGAAACCTATGGGTGTTGCAGTTCTGGCGGAAATGGAGGGACAGCAGCAGATATCGGAGATATTTGCTGCAGTCCCCCTCTAATCTGGGGGATACTAATTATTTGCAGTTATCCCCCAAAAAACTGGAGTTTTTGGGGAATATGCTGCAAAGCGTTAATGATAAACTAGCCCCTAAAAGAGAAACAATCTGCGCCATTCCTTTTTTTTTCATTCCCGGCATCTGGCCGCCCTTATCTTCCCCCTGGCCATCTCCCCCGTCCAACTGGTCAACTCCCCAAGCTCCCAAAATACTGTCATACCCAGGACTTGTGCCCATCACCTCTTACTTGGCAGTCAGACACCTTACACATTGAGCTATCTGCCCCATAATTTCTGATGGCAGCCCTGAACACAGCCACAGATTCCAGACACAGGTGTTACCAGCACACTTACACCCTTGCCGGTGAGTTCAGCTGCCGGTACAGCTCCCACGGATCTCCCCGCCGCCGCATATACACTACAAGTAACACTCTTTTTATACCTGTTCTGGTGGACAAATCCTGCTGCAGGTGCAGCGTCACCATCGCTCTCCTACATCTAGAGCTGGTGAGTTATACTGTATAATTATTATGTATCATCACTGCAGCCATTGGATTCACACTGTATTTAGCGGTGACACCTGGATAACAGTGGTACAAAGGGATCAGCACCCCTTCATCATCATAGAGGATAAATCAGATGAAGGGGGGGGGGGGGGATGCCAATGCTCTTTCTGACCCAGGGCACCAAAAAGTCTAGTTACGGCTAGGAACCAGCTCCTCATGAGTATTAGTCAGACATGGCCTCGATGATGCCACAGGGTCCCAGCAAATGAATCGGCTGCAAATGGGTTCATCTCACGACACGGCTGTTTATACTGTGTGTGGGGAACTGATCATGTATACGGGTCTCCCTGGGCTAATAGCTGTGAATGCTGTTAGCAGCCACTAGATGGCACCATTTTATTACAAAAATAAATCTGTAACTAATTACTGAGGGTGTAGGAAAAGTCTGACGTGATATAGGGCCTGATTCAGCAAGGATCCCGGTTGCATAATACTCATGCAATTGGCCGATTGTTGCTTTCTGCACAAACCAGCCACTGCGATTGGGGCTGCGGCTACGCAGAGTGATTGAGAGGAAGTGCAGTTTGTGGGTGGTGACTAAAGGAGGGGAAACGCAGGCGTGAGAGTGCGTTTTAACGCCGTTGCAGGCGTGCATAAATTATCCACTGCGATGCCTTACGCAGCCTGAGTCCTGATAGCGTGCGCTGAAGTTAGCAAGTGTATGTGAGGCTGCGATGGTACTCTATGTTACCGATGGTTTCGTAGTCTTGCTAAACATTACGGATGTGTGTAAGGTAAGGTGGGCGTCCTTGTGTAATGCTACGGCGACATAGCGATTGCAATGGATTAGCATACTATCAAAGTGAGACTGCGTGTGTAATCGCTATTGTATTCGCAGTTGCGATCCGTAGTGATTCAGGCCCATAGTTCATACATTGTAACTTTTTGGGTCTATGTACTAAGCCTTGGGGAGAGATAAAGTATCAACCAATCAGCTCCTGTCACTTTACAGACTGTTTGAATAATGACAGGTAGGAGCTGATTGGTTGGTACTCTGTCTAAGTCCATTTTATCTCTCCCCAAGGCTTAGTACATAGACCCCTTTGTTTCATGCAGAGAATACGTACACTTGGTGGTAAGTGAGGGTTGTGTGCATTCAGGGGCATTTCTATAATGGGTGCAGGGTGTGAGGGACACCGCACACCCTGCATCCATATTTTTAATACTTCCCACTCTGCCGCCAGAGTTACACGCCGGTGCTGGTATCAGCACTGTCAAAATTGCCTGGAACATGTCCGCCGCTGCCATTTTCCCGGCGTTTTGCGCATGCGCTGTAGGGAAAACACCAGGAAAATGGCCACTGCGCCATTTTTACGGTGACCTGCTCATGTGCTGTATTCTGGGCACACGGGCCCCTCCTCTCTGGAATCGCCCCTGTGTGCATTGGTACAATCTTGCAGTCTCGGACTCGGTGCTTGCAGATAGTGGTACTGTGCATTGGTATAAGTGGTTTTGGTACTTGAGCATTGATACAATCTAGCAGTATTGGTACATGTAGATAGTGGTACTGTGCATTGGTATAAGTGGTTTTGGTAGTTGAGCATTGATACAATCTAGCAGTATTGGTACATGTAGATAGTGGTACTGTGCGTTGCTATAAGTGGTTTTGGTACTTGAGCATTGATACAATCTAGCAGTATTGGTACATGTAGATAGTGTTACTGTGCATTGGTATAAGTGGTTTTGGCACTTGAGCATTGATACAATCTAGCAGTATTGGTACATGTAGATAGTGGTACTGTGCATTGGTATAAGTGGTTTTGGTACTTGAGCATTGATACAATCTAGCAGTATTGGTACATGTAGATAGTGGTACTATGCATTGATATAAGTGGTTTTGGTACTTGAGCACTGATACAATCTAGCAGTAATGTAGATAGTGGTACTGTGCATTGGTATAAGTGGTTTTGGTACTTGACCATTAATACATTCTAGCAGCATTGGTATATGTAGATAGTGGTACTGTGCATTGGTATAAGTGGTTTCGGTCCTTGAGCATTGATACAATCTAGCAGTATTGGTACATGTAGATAGTGGTACTGTGCATTGATATAAGTGGTTTCGGTACTTGAGCACTGATACAATATAGCAGTAATTTAGATAGTGGTACTGTGCATTGGTATAAGTGGTTTTGGTACTTGACCATTAATACATTCTAGCAGCATTGGTATATGTAGATAGTGGTACTGTGCATTGGTATAAGTGGTTTCGGTCCTTGAGCATTGATACAATCTAGCAGTAATGGTACATGTAGATAGTGGTACTGTGCATTGGTCTAAGTGGTTTTGGTACTTGAGCACTGATACAATCTAGCAGTATTGGTACATGTAGATAGTGGTACTGTGCATTGGTATAAGTGGTTTTGGTACTTGAGCACTGATACAATCTAGCAGTATTGGTACATGTAGATAGTGGTACTGTGCATTGGTATAAGTGGTTTTGGTACTTGAGCATTGATACAATCTAGCAGTATTGTTACATGTAGATAGTGGTACTGTGCATTGGTCTAAGTGGTTTTGGTACTTGAGCACTGATACAATCTAGCAGTCTTGTTACTTGCAGATAGTGCCATTGTGCATTGTTACAAGTACCAAGATGCTACATTACAACAATGCACAGTACCACTCCCTGCAAGTGTTTGCCCAGCTTCTGTCTGAGCCCCTTCTGCAGAGGAAAGCTGTGCAGTATTTCAGCCCTCACTCACAGTATTAAGGGCCAAATGTAATAGGGTGAGAGATTAGAGAATGTGAGAGTTTAGCAGTAATCTCTCACATTGGTCGAGTTGTAGCTTCAAAATGGGAAAACTTCTGGATGAGAGTTTAAATCGTGAAAGTGTTTTGAGTTCTGAAAAACATGCAGGTTTGCTCTGTTGCTGTGATCTTGGACTCTATTACATTGGCCGAGTTCAAAAACTCTCACCCTATTACATTTGGCCTTAAGTGTGTAATTTTCTTTATGTACAGAAATGTACAGCTGAGAGCTGCTCGGGCTCGGATGTAAAGTGATGTGTGATGCTGTTTATTCCCGCTGGGATAGGAATCTGTGCTAGTGATTGTTTGGTCTGACAACAGGAGGGCCTGGGACCTCTCTAGCTCCAATGTGCTACGTGTACAGACAGCAGGGCTCAGGGAGGGGCTCTCGGAGCATTATAATAGGGAGGGGTGGGCTGTGGTTAGGGAGGGGTTCCCAGATGGAAGTCAGTGGAAGGAAGCCGAATACAATGAGTTAGATTGTAATTTAGCGTCAATGCCAAAGGCTACCAGCAGATGGCAGTACATCTGTCTCTGACGGTTCTATGTACTAAGCCTTGGATAGAGATAAAGTACCAACCAATCAGCTCCTAAATGTCATGTCACAGGCTGTGTTTGAAAAATGACAGGAGCTGATTGGTTGGTACTTTATCTCCATCCACTTTATATCTCTCCAAGGCTTAGTACATCTCCCCCTAAGTATAGAACTAAGGGGAGTATTTACTATTTATCGGGTTTTAGAGCCGATAATTCTTTTTGCTGTTCGGGGCAATAAGAAATGATCATTCTCCGGAATGCACTAATAAAAAAATCTCATGCAGGGGGAGGGGCTCAGCGAGCGATAATTTCACTCGTTCTGGGGTCGTTCTGTTCATGCGCAGTCTGCTGACAACGCACGTGCGGCGGCCATTGCCGGGGAGAGTTCCCTCTCCTGGTAGTTTTTGTGACATAGTAGCACATAAGCTATTAGAGGATAATGACAATCCTGTGCTCTATGGCCGGGATGCAGTCAGGAAGCCGGCGGTCAAAATGCCGACCGCCGACTTCCCGACAGTGAAATCGCGGCATGAGACTAATGATAGGCATCTAAATACCAATGCCTATCATCAGCCCCATGCCGAAATCCCGACGGCCAGCATACTGATCGTAGGTAAGCTGGGCGTCTGGAGCGGGTAGCCGCGTGGGGGGGGACGCGGTAAGGTTGAGGGTCCCCCGGGGGACAGGGTTAGACACCCCCTGATAGGGTGAGGGTTAGGCTAGGGGGTTAGAGTCAGGCACCCCTGGGGGGGAGGTTAGGGTTAGGCACCCCCCCTGGGAGGATTAGGTTTAGGGTGTGTGGAGGGGGGGGTTAGGTTTAGGCACCCCTCGGGGGAGGTTAGGCACTAGGGGGGAAAGGTTAGGGTTAGGCAGCCCTAAGGGAGGGTTAGGGGGGGGGAAGAGGGTTAGGGATAGCCTTTATACTTACCCCGTCGGGATCTGACGTCCGGCGGTATAACATACCGGTTCCCTATAGGCTACAATGACCAGCTGTGCTCAGGGGTAACACATAAGAAGGCGCCTAGGGCCTTGCACCTGAGGGAAATCTGCCAGTGCCATACCCAAAGTGGGCCACACAGGCTGGGCACACTTACTATAATTTTGGCAAATACCCGCACTCCGCACTGTGTGCTGTGCGGCTGAGAGGAGGAGGTCAGACCACCATGACATCGGGACCTAGCGCTGTGTAATGAAGGGTGGGGCCTGAAAAGGCATCTGGATCCCGGAGCGACCTATGCAAATGTGGGCAATGTGCTACGAATGTATTTGTGTTGTATTTGTTGCTGAGTTCCTGCAGAAAGCTGCTGTAAAAGGGGCCTATTACAGAGGTGGACGGAATTACAGAGCCGCACACAAGCATTTTTGCAATTCCGTTCATCTTAATGCAAATTGAGGAGGTGTCAGACATCTACTTGCTGCTTTTGCGAGCACCATTGCGACCTATAGTCATGATGGTTGCTCCTTTGGACAAGTTGCGGGAGCTGAAGCTTCCTGCAGCCTGACCGGATGCTGGTCACTTCAGAGATTGGGAATCCGCGTCCGCTGACCCTGGCCTCATCCCTCCTGTAAAACAGGGCCAGCGTGTCCCCATTTCCAGGAACGTGGACCAGCCACACCCTGCTTCTCAATTGCTGGGAGAGTAAGTGAGTGGCTGGTAGTCAGAGTTTGGGGGAGGTAATGGGGGCGGTTAGAAAAATGCAGACGTGTTGGGACCGTTTAAACACTGTTTTCTGGACGTCACTGTTTTATGGAGCTCCGCTTTCTGGATTCAGTGGTAAGGTCACTCTTGGGTTTCTCCAGGCAAACAGGTCTCGGGCTACAGCAGGAGCATATAACAGCTGATGATGTCAACGCATTTCGTCTCTGAATCACAGAGACTTTTTCAAGACTTTTGAAAAAGTCTCTGTGCTTCAGAGACGAAACGCGTTGATGTCATACCCGCCTGCGGTAGCCCGAGACCTGTTTGTCCGGAGAAACCAGAGTGACCTTACTGCTGAATCCAGACAGCAGAGCTCCATGCCTACGGAGCTAGATACACCAGCTACTTACAGCGGCAAAGCTCTCCTTATAACATCTGTAATTGAGAGAGAGTGAGATCATCATCTCAACTGCTACGACCAGCATCTGTGCCAGTGAATTTAAACACTCACACGATTACGGAAGCCCGCTCGGAGGTCCTGCGCTTACACACTCACGGGAATACCCAGAAGCCCACTCGGAGGTCCTGCGATTGCTAAGTGCGGCTGAACGGAGCATGTTATCTGTGCTGGGATGCCAGCACAGATATTAGGATTTACCTTACAATACAGGATACAGGTACTGACAAAAAAAACTGCTACATTCAACTTCTTCTAATACGGATCCGTAGAGGGTACTAATTTACATGCACACCTGGAATTTCATGCTAGAATTAAATACACCCAGCTACATTTCCTTTAAATAGCAACAATGTATTCATATTTTACTGCTCAGTAGATGTTTCAACTGTGAATCCTTGTGATGTAAATTTCCTCGCAGCGTACATTTTTGACTATTTTAAATGAACACACCTCATATATATATATTCCATTTGAAGAGTTGAAACATTCTAGTTGCAGCACCTCTCACAGCCTGAACTTGTGGTGGCGCTATTTGTCTAAAGCAGGGATAGGCAACCTGTGTCACTCCAGCTGATCTGGAACTACACAACCCAGCATGCCCTGCTGTAGTTTTAGCATGTAGTAACAGCAATACTGTGGCAGGACATGCTAGGATGTGTAGTTCCACAGGCTGCCTACTCCTAGGCTAGAAGTAATGCTTACGTGGAGTACACTTATTTATATTCAAAAGCCCACCGATATTGTAATCTATAAAGGGCTCGTAACATAATTTACACTTACACAATTTATCTGTGGTTCGGTAAACCAGATTTCTACCATACTAGAGAACATTACATCGGTGCAAAAAAACAGTGCTATAAGCATAACCAGTAGGTAACTGTTTATCTAGGGATCAAGTTAAATCTAATTCTGGTGCTTTTACCGTTGGTGAAGAGTAAACAAACTTTTAAAAATAGCTCGCAATAATCTTCTTACTCTACTTGAAAAAGAAAAAAAAAATAATAATTATATATATACCAGCCTAAGACTTTCTTTTAAAACAGTAAACAGACAGTTTAACGTGTTTATTGCAAAATTTATGAAACCCACACATTCATCTTTCAAACAGCTTGTAAGTTTTACAAAATAAAGATTTCGTGAATCCACATGGTGAAAGTAATTCAAAATCCCCGTTAATATATTTTTTTCTTTTTTTTAAATACAAACAGTGTCCCGCCCTCCCGTTATACACACGTCCTCAGAAATTCCTACAGCACCACACTTGGTGCCGGGAGTGATTAAATAAATCCCCCCAGAAACGGGAAACAAGAGCCGGCTAACTGTATCCAAAAGGACATCTGAAGCAGTTATTGGGGGATGGTGTTACCGTGCCTATGTGTTGGCTAGGAAGAAAAGCATGACCATTGCTGACTATCAGTAACGGGTCCTCCACTTTCACTCTCCACAATCACAATTCAAAACGTTATTTCCAAAAATCCCTCTTCTCTTTGGTTATCTAGTCTAGAACTTAGCACCATATGAGACTCTACAGCTTCCCATATAACTGTACATAGTGGTAATGTGGGTGTATATAACGTACTAGGTCAAACCAAACGTCTTTGCTTTGGCGGAATGTTCTGTTGGTGTAAAAAGGTCACGTTAGGAGAACGTGTCCAATCATTAATAACCAGAATGATTTAAAACTACCCACCCCGCCTATACTACCCTGGGAACTTCCATATACTATAATTCATCACGCATTTTATCACCCTTTGGTCTAACTAATCGGCCAATAAAGAGTATGGAATCCGTCTTGTTGTCCTTGATGAGGAAGACGTAGGGGTGGTCAGCATAGAAGAGTTTTGGAGTTCTCAGCTCTTCTTGCTTGTAGATGTCGGCATCGAACGGATTTCCGTCAGTGTCCCACTCCAGGGCAGCGGCGTGGAAGAGACTGGCGAGGTAGAGGTCCTTCTTGCCTGAGATTTTGGAAAGGTCAGCCTTGGTTTTGTCAATGGCTTCCGTCAGGCCAAGCTCTCCCAGATGTTTCTGTAATGAAAGAAGTGGATCTACCTATAAAAACCAACTCGTGAATCTGTGACACAACTGAAGACTTCATCTTGACATGAGATAATGCATTGTTCTTTCAGACTCTTTGGTGTCTATGTACTAAACCTTGGAGTGAGATAAAGTACCAACCAAAGCACAACTTTTTCACACCCTCGGTATGTATGGCAGTAGTTGGTACCGTTCCATGGTGGAATGGGACTTGTAGTAGGAGTTAAGCAGTTAAACTGAATTCAGAACGTTAATGTGTGAAATGATAGAAGTGAATAAAGGTGAATGTACAGGACGGTGAGGTTGAATAGTTGGGTTGAACGTGTGGAATGGTGAAGACAAATGGTGGAATGACAGTAGACTCACCTGCAGGTCATGGCTGACTTCCAGACTAACTTTGGGCAGTGACACAGCGACCGCTCTCTTCTGCATTTTTCCAATCCAGGTCTTGACCTGCTCCCTGGTGAGGAGCTTCTCCACCCTCTCCAGGGGCTCCACGTGATAGGGCATTATGAAGATCATATTGGACAATTTGTGGGCAAGGGGCATCTCCAGGATCTGAAGGCTGTTGGTCTCATCATCAATGTAATTGTACAAACCTAAAAGACAGATATAGAGTTGAAATCACATATAATAAGTCTAATACTATATAGCTTCCTAGGGGATCTCTCCTCTACCCCCTCCCCCCCCCATACACTTACCCAGGCCGCAGTTTCCCACAATCCCTTCTCTCAGTCCCCCAGAGTGAGAGTCGTTGTTGGTGATTTGGGGAAGCAAGTCGGCCCTGAGTCAGATACGCTCCCGCTGCACATGTATGACTTGGGGCAGACCTTGTATAATTATTATGAGGGCATTAACAACTGCTATTTAGAGCATCGCATGACCACTGTTTATGTATATAATTGGAGTAACAGACAAACACAGGCTAAACATCCAAGCCAAAAAAAACACAATCCATCAAAGCTCAGAGCATTTATCGCATATTACTGCTATTGCACTTCTACTATTATTATTATTATTTATTTATATGGCGCCATAAGGACCTCATTCAGAGCCGCACGCAAAAAGCGAGCGCTCGCTCTGAATGAGGGCGGCCGCTTTTCTTTTGAAAGGCGGCCTCCTGGCCGCTCGCTAAGCTGTGTGTTACCACCCACAGCTTTAGCGAGTGACTAGGCGATGGTCCAGACCATCGCGACCATCGGGGCTTGCGACAAGACCCTTGCAGTAGGGTCTCATCTACCGCAAGCCCCAGGTAGCTTTCTGCTCCAACAGAGCAGGAAGCTCCCTACTGACATCACTGGTGATGTCAGTAAGGCCGCCTACAAATGGCAGGCGTTCCTTCAGGAACGCCTCCGTTTGTCCGGCCACCCCCCCACCCCGCCTACAAAATGGGGCGAGCTGTCGATCAACATCGACAGCCGCCCCTTTTGTAGCGAGCAGTGCGAGTGGGCCCTCACCATCGACCCGCTTGCGAGCGGGTCTGAATGAGGTCCTAAGTGTTCCGCAGCGCCTTACAAAATATATTACGTGACCAAACACTTACAGTAGAATACACTACAGAACCAGGACATGGATAATATATATTGCTACATTGGCAACCCTAACACCTACATAAGCAACAGAGCTTAAGCAACCAAGTGTTAGGTGCCCTAGTGGAGAGTAAGAAGAAGATGAAACTAAAGTAGGGAGAAGAACAAGAGGGCAGAGGGCCCTGCTCGTAAGAGGTTACATTCTAAAGGGGAATTGCAGACAAACAGGTGTGACACAGATGGGATAGGCAGGGAGGAAGGAGTATGTAGCAGCAAGTTGGGATGAGAGCTGGAAGGCTTTGATGAAATAGTGGGTCTTGAGAGCCCGTTTGAATGATTGTAGAGAGGTGCAGAGTCTGATGGGGAGAGGGAAAGAGTTCCAAAGGTGGGGAGCAGCATGGGCAAAATCTTGGAGGCGGAGTGGGAGGAAGTAATGAGCTGGCATGAAAGGCGGCGTGCATTAGTTGAACGAAGAGGGCGGACAGAGATATAAATGGGAGAAGATTGGGAGAGGGCTTTGTAAGCGAGGGTGAGAACCTTGAATTGGGTTCTGAATTGGAAGGGGAGCCAGTGGAGGGCTTGTAGGAGAGGGGAGGGAGATGTAGAGCGTTTGGAGAGGAAGATGATTCAAGAAGCAGCATTGAGGACAGAGAGAAATGGGATTTGGGGAGGCCATATAGGAGGAGGTTACAGTAGTCCAATCTGGAAATGACCAGTGACTGTATGAGGGCTTTGGTGGCATCCTGGGTAAGATGGGGTCTGATCTTGGAAATATTTTTGAGATGGAAATGACAGGACTGTGAGAGGCTCTGGATATGTGGTTTGAAGGAGAGGGAGTAGTCCAGGATAACTCCAAGACAGCGCACTTTGGGGCTAGAGGAGATAGTTGTGCTGTTAATAGATAAAGAAATGTGGGACATGATATGTGGGAGGGTGGGAAGACGATGAACTGCTGGGACATCCGGGAAGAGATAGCAAAGAGACAGTTGGAGATACAAGACAGTAGAGAGGGGGAAGATTAGGTGAGGAAAGGTAGCTCTGAGAAACCACAAACATCAGACACAAATGACAACCGATATTATCAGTTATTAATAACCTATATTATGTATAATAATGATTTTCTCTATTCCTCACATTGAAGAGCTTGAAAAAAAAACAAAAAACTTTATTTACAACTTTAAATACTCATTTTTGTAAGATGAGGAGAGCGTACCTGTGCGGTGCATCATAGGAACAGCCACAGTGAAAGAACGAGACACCATGAAGCCTCGGTTGTCAACCATCTTGTGGTGGAACTTTTCATCCCAATGAGCTGCAAAGTAGAGAGAATGAACATTAGCAGTCTGCAACGCATGCTGTAGGTTAAATGAAGGAAGGCCACATGTCTGATGTACTTACGTTTGAAGAACATGGCATTGACAATAAGGGCCCCATCAGTCTTCTCCACATCACTTGTCACCTCCGGAAGTTTGCCGTCGGTGGTCTGTGCGGCCCACTCGTTGATGGACTTCAGGGCACTTCTCTTGTCTCTGAAGTTGATCTTGGAGTGATCGTAGTTGTAGTGTTTCTTACTGCTCTTCACAAAGTCATCGGAAAAGGTGATGGCGCTGGGCCCGTAGAGCCGGTTGCCCAACTTCCAGGTGACGTTGCGGGCAGTGGAATTGCTGAGCTCATTGAGAAGCTCGGAGAGGCCAGCATGGACGTTCTCATCGCTCAGCTTGTCAACGCTCAGGACCGCCTTTGCCTGGGCAGCAGTGCTGGCTTTACCAGCAAGGTTGACCAGGCCAAGAGACGAAGCCACCACCACAGGTGAAAGCAGGATGTTCTCGATATTCTTGTCCTTGGCCATGGTGTGGTAGAGGTTGAATGCCAGACCTGCACTTCCGTCAGCAAGGGTGTTGGCCTGTTCGCTAATCTTCTTCTCCACCGATGCATCTGGTACTACCTTCTTTGCTACTTTCTTCTTATCTACTGCTGCATCCACAGAAAGCAGGAGGCCAAGAGCCAAGAACTTAGTCATCCACATGGTAACTTGATTTCTATAAAGCGACAGTGCAGTCCTAAAAGAGAAGAGGTGAAGACTTCATAAAAGTTTTCTTTTCCTTCTAAAAATAATGATGATAATCTGCCAATCGCGCCTTGTTTTTGTAAATAAAGTAGTCTGAAAGTTTTTGAAAAATTACCCTTCTCCCCAAGCACCGAGCAGCGGCAATATGCTGGCAGAGAATATGTTACACCATTACGTAGCTAAGAACCCAGACACAGAAGAACGTCTTGCTGCAAGAAAGTCTGTTAGATGAATATGTTTATACGTCATTTTCCCCCTCCTACAACACACCCTTGGACTAACCCATTCCTTTCCCTGCCCGGGGGGAGAGGGGGTTGGAGCGGATTAAATTTTTTTTCTTTTTTAAATTATATAGATTTGCAGTTTCAGAAAATGAGTGACCATGCAAAGCCAAACGCCGGCATTACTGAATGTTCTGCAAATAATGGCGTGGATAGATTACACTAAATTAAAAATAAATTTGACTACATATTTTTGACGCCCTCACGCGTATTAATGAAAGTGACTTCATCATTAATACATGAATACAATTACAAGTGGGTAATGGGAAGAAATCTACGTTAGATCACGGCATATAACTCCGGGAGCCACGCCCTGCGTGGGAACAGAAATGTGTAGCCTGGAGCTACAGTTCTGCAGGAATAATAGATCACTTTTTCCAGTATTCAAAATGCTTCCAGACCATATCTTTGATGCATCTAATTTATCGGGTATTTAGCACAAACCCCACAATTGTGCCGGCACACAGCCAGCGGTAATACATGGTAATATTGAGTTCCGTATACCTTTAAAGAGTTTCATAGTGAGTTCAAGATTTGCAATTTTCATTCTGAAAGAAACAGACACATGATGCACATTCCCGAAGGACATAAAATAACACGAATAGCCTAGGGAAGGCAGAATGATAATGGAAGTGGGAGGGGGGGCAATGAGTGTCCGCAGAACGGGGGGGGGGGGGCAATGCTGATGTGGCTGATATGCCTACACTGACCCCCCCCATTCATAGCGTTGATACACCCCTGACCCTGCCCTACCCAGCAGACTGTAACAATGCTGTACATGGGCTATCTATGTAATGGGGAGTGTGTTATTATTACTGCACAATCTATAACAATAGGCAGAGTGACACAATGCACAGCCAATCCGGTGGCTTCTGCATAGCGCCCTTAACCCTTTAGCCTCCGTATTAGTATGACATATACCCCTCACTTTAAAACATAGTTCACAGTGCGGCTTTACAGAAGCTGTGTAACTACCAGTCCCAGCATGCCTTGCTTGTCAAATACTAAACGCTTTCTGGCCACTATGAGACTTGTAGTACCTTCAAGGCTGGTGAACCACCTGGCATGGACCAGCTATTTATGTGGAACAATTATATAGGGTTAATGCAACAACATAACAACCTGCAGCAACCTGATTAGCTGCCTGTCAGGGCACGTTTTACAGAAAATATATATTATATACATGTCACAGATTCCGGCGTAGCTACACTGCTGTAATGTATTTTATTATTATATGCATGCATTTATTACATAATCAGCAATAATAATGTGCTTTGGTTAACGGGGGAACCTGCTCCAGACATAGAAAAGCACAAAATACTCTATTTGAATAATCATGAACATATAAAGCCCACAAAATAATAGTAATAATGAGAATTGCAGTAAGTATACAGAAAAATAAGGATTGCACTGAGCACTTGGTCAGCAATAAATGACAGGGACTATTCTTGGGAACATTAGGACATTTGGCAGCTGTGTTGCACAGTTGAGTTATTAGATCAGAGGCACTAATAAGGCTGGTAAAGCAGATTATACCCATGACTAGAGCTCAGTACTGTATTAGTCTGAAGCCTTTCTGCAAATCTCCTGTCCTATGAACAGCGCCCACAGCCCAGTATTATAGCAGAACATACCCAACAAAGGTGAAGGAGCCTTCAGGGGTGATGTCTCCCAGTGTACTCCTCCTCTGCCTCTGAGTGTGTGACTGTGTGTGTGCTCCAGTGATCCTCAGTCCACCCTATATACCCAGCAGAGGAAAGTTCTGGAAGTTTGGAAAAGTTTATGAGGGACTTTGGTGCCCCCCCTCACAATCTGACGCCTATAGCCCTCCTCCTGCTCTCCCAGCCCCCTAGACTGAGACAGCCCCTACACATTCCTCACCATCCTGCTGTCTGTAGCCTGGGAGCATGGACAGTGACCACTTCTCACTGGGCTAATGTAATCACTGATGGGGCATTTGCCCGGACCTGCTCTCATCTGCAATGATGCAGGCAAAGATTCCACAGGTTTTACAGATTTGTTCTGGGAAATCTTCAATCCTGACCAGCTGCACAATAAAATAATCCTTATTCCGCAGGTCTGGGGCAGTGCTGGGACATTAAGTGCATTCCAATCAGCTTCATGTAAAATGGCATGCTAGGAATTGTAGTGCACCAAGGTACAAAGTGACTGGATCACAAGCGAAGAGATTATAGATCTGCCAATTTGGCAACTAGAATATATATATGAAATGCATCAGTTATAGTTATACCAGGGCCGCAACTAGGGGGGGGGCTAGAGGTGCACGTGCACCGGGTGCCAGAATGCAGGGGGTGAAAAAGGGATGACTCACTGTGGCTTGGGGGCTGGAGAGTCAGAAAACGGCCATCCAAAAATGGCCGCCGCCAAAGAGGAGACAGATGCTAGAGGTCCTTACTGGACCTCTAGTGTCTGTTAGGCCAGCGCAAGTGCCAGGACAAGATGCTGAAAGCTGCATCTTCTCCGTGAAACCTCCTGGCAACGAGCATAAACCCCATGGCAACAAGCATGTAACCCCTGGCAATGAGCATTAACCCCATAGCAACGAGCATGAATCCCCCTGGCAACTAGCATGGAACCCCCTGGCAATGAGCATAAAACACCTCTGACAATGAGCAGGTAATTTTAAGTAATTAGAAGCCTTACTGTGGGGCAAAAATGGTGTCGGGCAAATATGTAAGTGGCACTTTGGTAATAAGCACTACAGTGTGTGGCATAATGTGTAATGGGCATTATGGTATGTGGATAATGTAAGTCACTATACCAGGGACGTTTGACTAGTGCACTGCCTTATGGAGGAGCAAGGACAAAATCCAGGTATGGGAAGGGAGGGGGCGCAAAATTACTACCTTGCACCGGGTGACAGATATCCTAGTTTCGGCCCTGGTTATACTTATTGCAGATCTGACAGGCTGTGTTGAGCATTAGTGTTAATGATCAGTTTTGACTTATGCAGCTTTGAACGTACGCCTGTATCCTGCGTGAATGCGCAGTGTGCGGGCTCAGAAATTGAACGCACTTATATGCAGCTATGCAGACATGCGCACACTTTGCAGGCATCAAACCTTATAGCCAGAGAGGACAATGTGGGAGAGAAGGAGCTTCCAACATGGACACATTTCAGTGAGGGCGCCTTGATGCCAATGTGGACCTCGTGGTACATCACCTAAGTGTATATACGCCTGATAGGAGACGTATCCTTTGGGCCGGCTATAGGGCTGATGATGATGTCCAGTCTGCCAATGCTGAAGCTTCACCATCCTACATCTATATGACCATTTTGCTCCCAACAATGCATTATGCCCTATGTCCTATAGTGTTTATGTATCAAGCAGTGAAAAGCGTGGAGAAGTTTCCCATAGCAACCAATCAGCTCCTACCTATTATTTTATAGACTGTACTTGATAAATGCTACTTCAAAGTAGGGGTGAGCGGGTTCGGATTTCTGAAATCCGAACCCCCCCGATCCCCCCCCGATCGGAGGCCGATCCGAGTCAGGCTCGACTTTTCCAGCCTGACTCGGATCTGAAATCGAGGCAAAACGTCATCATCCCGCCTTCCGGGTCTCGCGGGTTTTGGATCCTATATAAGGTACCCGCGTCGGCGCCATTTTCTCACTCGGCTGTGGACAGTGAAGAGGGAGGGTGGGAGTTAGGGCTGGCTGGGCTGTGTAGTGTAGTGTAGTGTAGTGCAGTGTAGTGTAGTGTTGTGCTGTGCTGCTGTTGTCCATAGGGGCTGTGTCCACTACTTCAAAGTCCATAGGGGCTGGCTGGACTGTGTTGTGCAGTCAGTTGTCCATAGGGGCTGTGTCCACTCCAAAGTCCTGTGCAGTGTCCCAGTCCTAAAGGGGTGCTGTAGTGTTGTCCAGGGGGTGCTCTGTCCATCAGGGGTGCTGCCCCCAGGTGCAAAAAAAAAATAATATTTTTTCTGTGTTTGTGAATTGTGTGCACTGTGGCTGCACGTGCATCAACAAAGTAGTGCCAAGCGTGCGCCTGTGTCATAAGTAAAGGGCCGGCTGGCTTGACCATTATAGGGTGCTGTAACCCCCAAAGTGCACTCCAAACAAAATAAAAAATATTTTCTGTGTTTGTGAATTGTGTGCACTGTAGCCGCACGTGCATCAACAAAGGAGCAGCGCCAAGCGTGCGCCTGTGTCCCATAAGTAAAGGGCCGGCTGGCTTGTCTGTTAAAGGGTGCTGTAACCCCCAAAGTACACTCCAAACAAAGAAAAATATATATTTTCTGTGTTTGTGAATTGTGTGCACTGTAGCCGCACGTGCATCAACAAAGTAGTGCCATGCGTGCGCCTGTGTCATAAGTAAAGGGCCGGCTGGCTTGACCATTATAGGGTGCTGTAACCCCCAAAGTGCACTCCAAACAAAATAAAAAATATTTTCTGTGTTTGTGAATTGTGTGCACTGTGGCTGCACGTGCATCAACAAAGTAGTGCCAAGCGTGCGCCTGTGTCATAAGTAAAGGGCCGGCTGGCTTGACCATTATAGGGTGCTGTAACCCCCAAAGTGCACTCCAAACAAAATAAAAAATATTTTCTGTGTTTGTGAATTGTGTGCACTGTGGCTGCACGTGCATCAACAAAGGAGCAGCGCCAAGCGTGCGCTTGTGTCCCATAAGTAAAGGGCCAGCTGGCTTGTCCATTAAAGGGTGCTGTAACCCCCAAAGTACACTCCAAACAAAATAAAAAAATATTTTCTGTGTTTGTAAATTGTGTGCACTGTGGCTGCACGTGCATCAACAAAGTAGTGCCAAGCGTGCGCCTGTGTCCCATAAGTAAAGAGCCGGCTGGGTCATTTCTTAAAGGGTGGTGTATCCCACAAAGTGCACTAGTCTCCAACAAAAATAAAAAATTATTTTCTGTGTTTGTGTGCGCCTTAGCCGCACGTATATATCAATATAACATAAATGGAGGACCAAACTTTTTCCGACAAAAATAAAATAGGGAAAGATCAAGAACCACTTTCTCCTAGTGCTGAAGCTGCTGCCACTAGTCATGACATAGACAATAACATGCCATCAACGTCGTCTGCCAAGGCCGATGCCCAATGTCATAGTAGAGGGCACATACAATCCCAAATGACAAAGTTCAGGAAAATGACCTTAAAAAAAACATTTAAATCATCTGAAGAGAAACGTAAACTTGCCAATATGCCATTTACGACACGGAGTGGCAAGGAACGGCTAAGGTCTTTCAATATGTTCATGACTAGTGGTTCAGCGTCACATGACGATGGAAGCCCTCCTCCCGCTAAAAAAATCAAACGAGTTAAGCTGGCAAAAGCACAGCGCAGAACTGTGCGTTCTAAGAAGATATCACAAATCCCCAAGGAGAGTCCAAGTGTGGTGGTGGTTGCGATGCCTGACCTTCCCAGCACTGGACGGGAAGAGGTGGCTCTTCCCACCATTTGCACGCCCCCTGCAAGTGCTGAAAGGAGCACCCACAGTCCACTTGCTGATATGCAAATTGAAGATGTCACTGTTGAAGTACAACAGGATGAGGATACTGGTGTAGCTGGCGCTGAGGAGGAAGCTGGCGAGGAGGATTCTGATGGTGATGTGGTTTGTTTAAATCAGGCTCCGGGGGAGACAGTTGTTGTCCGTGGGATGAAAAAGACCAAACATTCCACCTCTTTGGTCTGGCAATATTTCTATCCAAATCCGGACAACAACTGTCTTGCCATATGTACCATATGTAAAGGTGAAATAAGTAGGGGTAGGGACGTTAACCACCTAGGAACATCCTCCCTTATACGTCACCTGCAGCGCATTCATAAAAAGTTACTGTCAAGTTCAGAAACTTTGGCTAAGACCGTAAGCAGTCCAGGGACACCTAAATCCCTTTTTCCTGTTTTATCCAAGGAATCGGTGGATGAGGAGGATGAGGATGACATCTTGCCTCCGTAGAGCTAGTTTGTGCAGGGACTCATTAATTGCCAGCTTGTTTTGTGGGGGCCCAAACGAACCAATCATTTCAGCCACAGTCGTGTGGCAGACCCTGGCGCTGAAATGTTTGGTTTGTTAAAGTGTGCATGTCCTGTTTATACAACATAAGGGTAGGTGGGAGGGCCCAAGGATAATTCCATCTTGCACCTCTTTTTTTTCTTTGCATTATGTACTGTTTGAGGCCTAGTTTTTCAAACTGCCATCCTGTCTGCCACTGCAGTGTCACTCCTAGATGGGCCACGTGTTTGTGCCGCCCACTCGTGTCGCTTAGCATAGTCATCCAGCTACCTCGGTGCAACCTTTTGGCCATAAAAACAATATTGTGAGGTGTTCAGAATAGACTGGAAATGAGTGGAAATGAAGGTTATTGAGCATACCAGCAGAAAAACCTACAAATTCTGTGGTTTTAGCTGTTTTTATGCTTTTTTAAAAAAAAAATACAGATCCAAAACACAAAACCCAGAACTCAAAACACGGAAGGGTGGTTTTGGCAAAACCAATCTAGATCCAAAACACGAAGAGACCGCTAACCAAAGCAAACTCATTATTCTTATATTTTCTTGCTGTCCAGTCAGTGCAATATAACAGATTGCTAATAGCTTGGTTAGGCTACAATGCAGATACAAGTCAGGACAGGATTCTGACTGTAAAATATTGTGCAGAAATTGCTGCATGTGTGGGGTGCAAAATGATCGAATCTGTGTAAGGTCACCGGCGGGTCATTGGGCCGACAACCCGATCTGTGCAATTTGGTCTGCTGTATTTTGTGGGCAGCCATTTTTCATGTATTATAACATTGTTACCGGTGACATATACATTCTTATCAGGCCTTATAAGCATTTAGTACAGAAGTATTCAATACAAAATACCTTTACTTACACATAAGGCTATTAACCAAACCACACCAACATACTGCACATCTCTTCACTCATCTCAAAATATCTCCCAACCCGACCACTCCGCTGAGCACAAGATCTGCGTCTCTCATCCCCACGCATTACTTGCTCCCACTCACGGTTACAGGACTTTCTTCGGGCTGCACCCACTCTATGGAATGCCTTACCACGCACAAGAAGACTTTCCTCTAGTCTCCAAACCTTCAAGGGTTCCCTGAAAACTCATCTCTTCAGGCAAGCTTATCAGAGTCCAGAACTGCCCACATAACCTTCATAGCGTCCATATCTAATTACATCCCCTTTCACAGTCCACACATAACCTCACACATTGTCTTTCTTTCACATCCTCCTGACCTTTGACCAACATTCCAGTGTGACTGGATCATACAGGCCACCAAAAAACTCTGCATTCTGGCTGGACCACAATGCAATATATGCAGCTATCCTTCTGTATGAGTGCCTATTTCCTTATAGATTGTAAGCTTGCGAGCAGGGCCTTCCAACCTATATATCTGTCTGTTATTATTATTACCCAGTTTTGTTCTATTAATGTTTCCAATTGTAAAGAGCAACAGAATATGTTGCGTATTCCAACCAACATGACAATTGTATTGTATAAATGTTCAGTGTTCCACTACTTAAACCATCTTGAGCGCTTTGGAATTATAAGAAAATGTGTTTAAGATGAATTAAGTTAAGAAAATAATAGACATAAAATTGTTCCCAGATATTTTTTTAATCATTGTAATATTGGAGGCCCCACTGGATGTCTTTACATCTGGCCCCTTATGACCTGAGGAAGGGGCCGACTATCGACCACTGATACAATGGAACACGCCCAGCCTGTATAGAATATTCTAGGCGTCTGTGTTTTACCCCCAGGGGCAGAGGAGGGGAGCGTGGAAAACTCTCAGGACTTCTCCCTGATGCTAAACACGTCCTTTATTACAGGGGACTCTGGTGGCTGAGAGCACAGCTAAGGTGTACATGGGCAGGTTTCCCAAATAAAATAATAATGATAATGGTTATTAAGGAGATCATTTCTTAGGATGATGTTATGAAACGTTTTGAAAAGTTAAAGGTTTTGCATGAATTGTACAAACCGAAACAGTTTTAAAATGTTTTTTTTTTGTTATTTATTAACATTTATTTCTATATTCTCAGTATATTCTGCAGCACGTTATCATTAACAAATGTCATTTTTCAAACAGTCATCAGGAAATATATGTATAAAACTCTGCAGCATCGGTAAGGTAAAATGGCATATGGGGTGCCGAGGGTATTATTGGAGCCGTTATATGGGACTTACCTTTATTTAGCACAGGGGAATAACCGCCCAATGTGACACTTTCACAAGGATAGACTGAGACATCTGTAACCCAGCAGCAGAAATACTGGACCTCATTCAGAGTCGGTCGTTGCGGCCGCACGGTCGTACGCCACCGATGTTCGCTAAACTGCGCATGCGTAAAATTCGCAATGCGCGTGCGCAAACTAGCTGCTACGATCAGAAATTTCTCTCTCCTTGAACACAGCCAGGTCGGTAGTTTGAGTGACAGGATGGGGCGTTTGTGGGTGGTAACAGGGGAAGGTGCTTGTGAACGGGGGAGTGGAGATCAGAACGCAGGCGTGCCTCATTATGCGAACGGCGTTTTATGGGAGTGCATAATTAACAAAGTAGCGTCATGGCACATGTGACATGGGAGGTTTTTACACTGACATGATCGTAGAGCTTAAGAGAGGGTATGGTCAACCTCAAGCTCTGCGACCAGTTCCGATGGTTCCCGATGGTCTCGATTAATCCTTATATGCCCGGAGACGACGTGTAATGCTTACGAGAAGGGGGCGTATTTTTTTGGTCTTCCGGCCGCATCCTCCCCTTGGTCGTCCAGCTAACGATCCGATCTTAAGGACGCAACTTGCGAGTGCATCGTTTGCATATCCGGCCCCTTTTCCCTTACGACCGTGCGGCCGCAACGACCGACCCTGAATGAGGTCCACTGTCTCTGAGCAGCAGTAGTGTTGTCTCTATGCTGTAGGTTAGTCCCAGCATGCTCTGCCAGCCAAATATGCTGGGACTTGTAGTGCCACCACAACTCGAGCCTGTGTTGTGAATGGTAAGAATGGATAGGAAATTTTGTGACCACACACACACATATACTATATATAGGGTATATATATTGCAATGTGGCGGCTGCATTACCAACCATTAAGCATTCTTATAGAAAACTCTCTGGAAGTTCTTGTTCTGCATCTGTATAAGGACATAATGTCGGAATACTAGGATTAATATCGGTATACTAGGATTTCCTCCCCCCACACTGCCACGTTGTCCTCTCTCCTCTGCAGGCGTGTGGGGTGCAGCACTGAGCAGCTCTCTCCCAAGTCTCCTCCTCTCCTGAAATGGCAAATTCCCAGCGCACAGACTTCCCAGGAAAAGACTGACTCCCGCCTCCAACCTCAGCTCTGTCTCAGGCAGCACTGACTGTCAGCCCCTGTATTACAGCCGAGGAAGGGTTAACAAATCTCACATCAGATTCTGGTACACTACCATACCATAAAGGCTGGCATGCTGGGACTTATAGTTCCAACATAGGATCCCAGATACAGTTTTCCTAATCTTGCCACGTGATCATTTTATATTCTCAGGTTTTGGACTTTTTGGACAGGTTTTTTTTTCTAAAATCAGCTCTTAGGGCAAATTCACATTCGCAGAGGGAGGACCTGCACACGCGCAGTACAGATCCCCCACACGCGCAGTACAGATCCCCCACACGCGCAGTACAGCTCCCCCACACGCGCAGTTCACTGACAATCTGAGTAGTATGCAAACCAGCAGGCCCTGTTTAGAGTACTGTGGGGCTCAGTGTGACAGCATGAGGATATGCTCAGTTACACTAAATAAATTGAATATGGGAATTCCGCCAACTTGTCACAGCAGAGGGATGAAGACGCTGCACAAACACTGCCAGGAGCATTGCCTTCATGTCAAGGATTACATACATATCCGATATTTGGGGGTCTGTGCAGCACCGATTCTGCGGAGGGCGGGTCCTGCATGATGGCATGTTTACCACAAATCGCAGATAAAGTGCGGCTGTGGTGTGCAAAAATCACCCCAACTCGCAACTCACCTGCCCTGTCCCAGAGGGATTGTGTTGGAGGGTGTCTTCTCATCTGTCCAGGACTAGGACCCCGGACTGCCGGAGGCACAACCTCCGACCCTGAACAAGTCCGCTACTCTGCATGTATGGCTTCTCCGCGCATCTTCCCTCCTCCGTCTTGTATAGAACAGGACGTGCCCCTGAGCGTCTCCTGCACGGACACTGTATATAACAGTGAGGACCACTGGATATACTAATACAGGAGAGTGTGCCACACCACTGGCATTAACCTCCAGACGTTCCTGGCTGCCCCTGGAGATACTGCATTGTGTATCTGCTGCACAGGGATTAACCCTGTGCTATTCTGCACATGCTTTCTACAGGTTAATAAACCAATTTCTGGTTGAGATTTACCGCGTGAACTAACCTCCATTGCACACTGCTGTCACTTATTACCATCATAGGCTCTGCCAATAGTTACAGACACAGTCATTGCTACTGCTGTCACTTATGGGTTCACACCCCACATGCGTCCGTGGGGAATCTCCTTAGGCACACTCCACTGTGCTATGAATGAGGGGGAGGGGACAATGCAACATGGATGTGTGCGTGGGGGGGCGTAAGATCTATTGTCACTGGAGAGGTAGAGATGTGGTGCAATGCCACTGATGGATCTATTGCCACTGGAGAGGTAGAGATGGGGTGTAATGCCACTGATGGATCTATTGCCACTGGAGAGGTAGAGATGGGGTGTAATGCCACTGATGGATCTATTGCCACTGGAGAGGTAGAGATGGGGTGTAATGCCACTGATGGATCTATTGGCACTGGAGAGGTAGAGATGGGGTGTAATGCCACTGATGGATCTATTGCCACTGGAGAGGTAGAGATGGGGTATAATGCCACTGATGGATCTATTGCCACTGGAGAGGTAGAGATGGGATGTAATGCCACTGATGGATCTATTGCCCCATGAGAGGTAGAGATGGGGTATAATGCCACTGATGGATCTATTGCCACTGGAGAGGTAGAGATGGGGTGTAATGCCACTGATGGATCTATTGCCACTGGAGAGGTAGAGATGGGGTGTAATGCCACTGATGGATCTATTGCCACTGGAGAGGTAGAGTTGGTGGTCTGACAGGAGTGTTACTTAGAAGTTGCTAGTTTATGCTTTTACCTCAGTAAACCATCTCATCCAGGCCCCAGAACATTTATATAAATAATGTAACCTAGCTATACTTTTCTCATCCCGAAGGACAATTTACTGAAAAATCTGTTGTTTTGGACATTATGGGCCAAATGTAATAGGGTGAGAGTTTAGAAAATGTGAGAGTTTAGCAGTAATCTCTCACATTGGTTGAGTTTTATCTTCAAAATGGGAAAACATCTGAATGAGATTTTAAATCGTGAGAGTATTTTAAGTCTAAAAAAACATGCAAGTTCACTCTGTTACTTTGTTTTTGGACTCTATTAAATTGGCAAAGTTTAAAAAGTGTCAGAAACTCTCACTTTTCTAAACTCTCACCCTATTACATTTGGCCCCATATGTATCATGTATTATGTATTACTGAGTAAAATTTGTTAAAACTCTTATATACAACTAAAAAATAAACTTGATTTTAATAAAATCTGGAAACATATTTCTCCCCCCCCCCCACAAAAAAAAAAAAAAAATCTGGCACCAGGAGGCACTTTTCCACTGAGGCATAATGAACTTTGTGCCTCGTGCCTGAGTGAAGTCACAGGTTCCTGGTGAATTTGCTCGTTGGAATATTGATCAACAAAATGGCTGCATTTGGCTGGTGATCCGTGAGAATGTTGGTCGTTGGCGTTAAACGTGTAAAGTAGCCATTCTGCGGTCTTCAAACTTCCATTAAGACTTTCCCAGTGGAAAAAAAAAAAAGCTGGGAAGGTTTATAGCAGCAAGTCTCAATACTCTGAATAATGGATTTCAGTGCTTCAAACGTGGAAGCATCATTTTCCCATTAAGTTCCCATGTTGCCTGCTTAGTAAATACCAGGTAGCAAAATCTCAGTAGTGCATTTCAGGCAGTGGTATCATGGACGCCATTCTCTCTATAAATGCTCCACCTCCTGCCAGTGTGATATACCGGAGGGGAATGGCTGCTTATTCCAAGCTAATTCTCCTACATACGCTACTCATTGGCTATTAATCCCACCTGAAGTCTCTGGTTACAGTGAGGTCTCTGAGGTGGGCGCTGTTTATTCCAGGATCAGGGTATAAGACATATACTGATAATCAGAAATATTGATCTCCATGCACTGAGACCACTTCTATAAGGTGTCTGTTCCCTGGTAGCTGCAGTACTCGTGATCATGGCTTAGTCTAAGCACCAGGCCTCTCTCAGCACGTAGGGTCACTGTACACCGGGGATGGGGAACCTTTTTTCTGCCGAGTGCCATTTTGATATACATAACTTTATTCGTGGGCCCGGTGCGGGCCACGCCCCCTCCGTGTGATGTCACACGGGGACGGGGCCACAATCGCCAGTGATTACAGAAATGCCGGGAGCATCCCGAGGATTCTCCGGGGAGCTGTAAGTGCAGCGGTGTGCCGCCTGAAGCATCCTAAGGACGCTCCAGGCGGCCCTGCTGCATAGATTCTGGCTGCAGGGTGCCATACCCTGCTATCCAGATGAGGCTAGCAGAAAAAGCTCAGAGGGCCTGACCAAATGATTCCGGGGGCCTTATACGGCCCCTGGGCTTGAGGTTCCCCATCCCTGCTGTACACCATACTTGCCTACTTTTGAAAAAGCATTTCAGGGAGAGCAGCACCTATGAGCCTGGCGGTAAAGTGGGCGTGTCCTGCTACATCTGAGGGGCGTGTCATACATGTGATGGGCGTGTCCTGCTACATCTGAGGGGCGTGTCATAACATTGATTTACAAAATGTAAACGAGCCCCAAAGCAGTTAGTAAGATCTACTTGTTGATGATTGAAAACACACTGATACTTTTCAGAAAATGCCTGTAGCCATAGGGATCATTGTGCCTTATAGCCAATGCAGGGAAATTATACTAATTATCCCATTTGAATGTATATATCTCTGTTTTTTTTTTATATAACAGCTTCATAATGGGGGTAAGGTGCAATCAGGGAGATTACTAGACTCTTCAGGGAGTCAGGGAGATTGCTACTATTTCAGGGAGTCTGACAATCAGGGAGAGTGGGCAAGTATGGTTGTACACGTGTTCACACATGTGCTGCTGGCTCCAATGTGGGATAACATCTGCAGGGCCCTCCCTCATCTCTCCCCTCAGCAGAGGCCTGTACCTCAGGAAGCCAGCCAGCTCAAGGCAAACATATTCATTTCCCAATTTACAGTCTATTTATTGCAGCCCTGGTTCATTGCTGCAACCAACAGCAAAGCTTTGATCTGATGCTGAAATTATATAAAGTTAGATCAATATCTTCTAAAACCATAAAACCAGTGGCAACTTCCTACGTGCAATAAATGAATGTGCCCAGACATGTGAAGTGATGTAACAGGTTGAGCAGAGAGCATGTTGCCCTGTGGCACTGCTCAAACCACTTCCATATCAAGGGCCTGAGGGTCTCATTCAGACCTGCTCGCGAGCGCAGGACACTCGCAAGTGGGTCGATGGTACCCAAATGCACATGCGCACAATGGAGGGAGCTCCGTCGTGTGCATGCGCGAGACCCGGCGAGCGACGGGGTAGCCGTCGCTCGGGGTCTCGCACCAAAGGGGGCGTGCTGTCGATGGTGAGTGACAGCACACCCCCTTTGGTGGGCGTGCCTGCCAAACGGAGGCGTTCCCATGGGAACGCCTACCGTCTGGGTCCGGCCCCACTGACATCACTAGTGATGTCAGTGGGAGTGATCTTGGCTCTGATAGAGCCAAAATCACTCCAGGGCTTGCGGCAGCGAGACCCTACCGCAGGGTTTCGTCGCAAGCCCGATGGTCGCGATGGTCTTGACCATCGCGACCAGCATCATGGACGCTCGCATAAGCTGTGGGTGGTAACCCACAGCTATGCGAGCGTCCAAGAGGCCGCTCCAGGTTTAGGTAGGAGGGACGGCCCTGATTCAGAGCGAGTGCTCTGGTCAGAGCGTCCGGCTCTGAATCAGGCCCTGAATCTGATTGGAACTGCGGACGGATCTTGCGAATATCTGCATATCGCCCATGCGCCATCGAAAGAAATCGCCAACTACGTAGTCGCAGCAACAGGCATATGGGATTGGATGGAGATTGCAAATGCGGACAGATAAACATGGGCGGGAGAGGCTTCCACATGCAGATGTGATGTATCTTTGGCATGCACTGGCGGATTCTTGCATTAGTAAGTAGGTTTCCGAGGCCATATGAAAATACGGATGAGTAAGACTCAGAATCAGGCAATATAATTGCATAAACGCATTTATTGCGGGTGTGTAATTATCCTTTAACAGACAAAGAATAGAGCGTGGCATTTCAGCTCGTGGCTCCTCAGGACGAATACACCCTATGTGCATATACCAGTGACAGCCGGTCCCCTCTCCTTTTTGACAGACTTACCTGCGGCCCTAATGGCTGCTAACGCGATCGGAGCCGCCAAGAGCAGCTCATCCATAAACATGACATGTAAAATGGCGGCGGGATGGCTGCTGCACATGCCCAGCCACATCAGCTCCTCCCGTCGGCCATTGCGGAGCGACAGCACCCCCTCCAGTTACACCCCTCTGGCGACCCCATCACATGATCTGGCAACAACGTGTGTCTGTATGACACATGACGCTGCGCCGGCCCTTCCCTGGTCTGTCCCTGCCGCCACGGCCACCGAGATAAGGCAACAACAGGCATCCTGGCAAGTGGTGAGCGGAACGGAACCGACACCGATTAACAATGTCAACAGCACAACAGCACCATGGCACTGATCCCTCTGCAAAATCCATCCCCCCCAGGCCCATTACAGCCTCTCAGCTGCAGGTAAGTCATAGTTACCAACTCTCCCAATTCAGTCCCAATCGGGTTGCACTCCCAGCCCCCCAGAAAAAGTGGGCAAGCCTCCCGGCGGCTGGCGTGATGAGACGCGGTGGCAAGAGACTGTTGGAGAGACACAATGGGGAAGGGGCTGGATATTTTCCACAACTTTCACAATTAGTAGGAAATGGCTGGGGCACAAAATCTTTATTAGGACACAAATTGAAACCCCCCAGACCTCCTGGGATTTTCAGACAAAGGGGCCTATTCATCATAACTAAAGTTTCCCTGGAGGTAATTAGGTTTAGAACTCGCTTGGAGTTCTACCTAATTACCGGAGGAATTCATCATTCCTCCTCTCCATAACTATCTATTCCGAAATGCTGTCATTTTTGTGATGACAGCTTTTCAGGAAATAGATAGTTATCTCTTATCTACACTACCTTAACGCAGCTGTAATCAGTGCTGTGCATGTGCTGTTACATCTGTAAAACCAGCACATGCGCAGCACTGCCTACAGATGTGGTAAGTTTGTGTGCGCCCCCCCCCCCGCTCACCTCCCCCTCCCGCTCACCTCCTCCCCCCGCTCACCTCACCCCCCGTTCAGCACTTACCTGCCCGCGCAGCAGCCTCCAGCTCCTATGCTGTCATGTGGTCTCCCAGCAGAGCACAGTACTGTTTAGAAGAAAAAAAAAATGTTGTTTTTTTCTAAACTTTATTGTGTTCTGCTGGGGAGAACACATGACAGCATAGCAGACGGAGCCAGAGGAGAGGCCAGAGCGCCGGAGGGAGACGCCGGGGGACCTGCCCACGCTGACACAGGTAAGTGTTACCTGCTGTTCGCCACCTCACAGTGGCGAACAGTAACTCCATCAAATTCCGAAAATACATAATTTTCGGAATTTGATGAATACCATAATTTCCATATCCCCATACTAATATACTAATGTATGGGGAGTGTCGAAATTAACGCAGGGGGACTTAGCAAGGAGATGTCAGTGTTATCTCCTGTGCTAAGTATCTTCATGAATACTAAAATAACGTTATTTAAGGAAAATGTCCTTAAAAACGTTATTTTAGTGTTGATGAATAGGCCCCTTGGGGGGGGGGTGCTGACGAGATGTGCACCGCATCGTGTCATCGTGACCCCGCCCTCTGCTTCACAATGCCAGCAAATGATGCGATTCCCTGCTCCGCCCCCATTACCGGGTAATATTCCCGTCCATGCCCCCTATGCTGCGCCACGCCCCCCTGCTTGGCCAACCTGGCTGCCCCCTTCCAGAGGGGGCAGGGGGCGTACCCATGTCCACCTGCTTCCCTAGCTCCGGCTGGTCTCCCTCTCCTGCTCTGGTCCCCTGCTCCCAGCTTAATAACTCATCTGCCACTTGGGACACAGGGGGCCGGCACGGGAGGGAGGGAACACCAGACTGACTGTCAGCTGCTGCTGACAGCTCTTATATCCCTCTCTCTAAACCGGACCCTCTTTCCCTGACTAGGGATGGCCATCGACCATCGATGATTCAAAATCATCAATGGTTTATGGCCAATGCCAAATGTTTCCCGAAAGAGGGAGAACCAGATGGTTTCCCTCCATCGATGTAAAAGCATAACCATATGTTTTTTTTGTGGCGGGACACAAAGCATAGCTCCGGCACCCTGGAAGCCCCGCCCCGATGTTCTGATTGGCCTATGGACCAATCAGTCAAAAGACAGGGATGACCATCGGGTGGTGAAACAATCGATGGTCATCTAGTGAAGTTTGTGACCATCGATGGTTACTTGTTATTTTTCCATCGATGGTAACCATTGATGGTTTGACCACCGATGGCCATCCCTATCCCTGACAGGAACCAAATCACTCCCACCTATATTACTCCGCCCCTTCTTCTACAGTGTACAGTATGTGCATCCCACACACTGAGGCATAGAAGTACCATAGAAACTGTTATGTAATCACATAAAACATACATGTAGAATATCCACAGCACTTCCTACACATTTACCATATTATAAAATACATTTATACATATCATTAACTACAATACACTTTTCAGAACATTCATTATCTGTATATGCACATTAATTTATTCTAAACATATACATAAATTTCCTTTTTTTAGTTGACTTGTAAATGTATGGATTACCTCAGAAATTATAGCTTTATTTATATATATATATTTCTCTAACCCTTAACCAGGGTTACATTTGTATTATTCTAATCATTTTTATAGTCAAAACTCTGGAGTAAAATGTGTATGGCAGGTGAGGCGCTGCCTCCCCTGACTACCTTTTCCGCACATCCCTGATCAAAACACAGCAAATTTCCAGCATTGTCTATGTGTCCCTTCCCCTCTCAACGCCCCTGAACACAAATATATCAATGTATATAGTCAGTCATTTTTCCTATACTGTGTGAGAAACCAGTAGCCCAGGTTACAGTAGGTCACTGCCGTCTCTGGGCCCCATTTATTAACGACTGTAAATACCAGCGGCATTTTTAATTTAGTATCACTATGATACAAACCAAAAATGCCACTAGTATTTATCAATACTTACCCCTCCGGCGAGGTCCTCTGTTTAGCTGCTGACAGCCTAACACTGCCAGCGACGGGCTCCTGCGTAATGCGCATGCGGGACGGTCCATCTGCGCATGTGCATGACACGGGGACCTGGCAGTGTCTGGAAGGCTTTGCTAAAGCCGGAAGGGCAGCGTCGGGTCCCCATTGCCGTCCATGGGGACCGCATTGCTCTCGTCATCTTTAGATGCTGTGACAAACAGTGGTAATCTTAGATTACTGCTGTTTGTTGAATACAGAATAGATGACGTAACCGCTAAAGGAGTTATACTGGTTATTACATGGGGCCCTCTGTGCTCTGACCTGCATGCATGATAGTACAGAGTCAGAGCTGCCATCAGAAATTGTGGGGCCCGGTACTGACAAAATAGGCAGGGCCCGCATCCCCCAGGGTTAGGGCAGAGGTGGGCGGAGCTGTGGATAATGTGGGTGGAGCTACTTTGTGGGTGGGGCATCAATTAGTGGGTAAACCTGTTTAAAAATTCCCAAACTTTTGGCTGTGGGAGTGTTTGTAACTGATGACCTCAGGATCCTGTAACTGAAGGGGACTTAGCCACAACCATACAGGGATGCATATGAAGATATAGGGGCCCCAGACAGTGAGTGCTCTCAGACATTTCTTTTACCTACTCACCAGCTCAATGCTCTTCTTCATTCGTTGGCTCCTCGGGTTGCTGTCCGCCTCTGCACTATTGTACCTTTCTGCTCAGCTCTCTGGAGAAGTGCTGCTCAGCAGGAGCGTTTCTAGAGAGGAGGGGGCCCGTGTGCAGTCTCCGACATGGGCCCCCTCCTCTCCGTCTGGCGGCCGGCTGTGCACTGAGCAATGCGTGGCCAGCGCCGCACTTATAGACTCTAGAGTGTGCCCAGAGTCTATAGCGCATGCACAGGTCACCGGGAAAATGGCCACGGCGGCCATTTTCCCTGTACTGCGCATGCGTAAACGGCGGGAAAATGGCTGCGGCGGCCATTTTCCAGCTGTTTTTACAGGCGGAGACACCGGAGCTGACATGGGACTCCAGAGAGGTAAGTTTTATGGCTGCAGGGTGTGCGGTGCGGGCCCACCCTGGAACCAGGGGCCCGTGTGCCCCGCACACCCTGCACCCAATATAAATACGCCCCTGCTGCTTAGTAACGACATTCTCGGAAACTACTCTACATCATGCACACAGGTTCTAGGGGTAGAGGAGACTAGGAAGTGGAACTGTTATGTGAGGCCAAGCACAAGAGGTCAGAGCAGCCCCTCCAATCAGGGCTCAACACAGGCTCCACTGACCTCTTGCGCTCAGCTATTAACCCTTCAGGCGATGGAGAGGACTATTGGTGGGTACACACTGGGCGATATTACTGAGCGACTGCACGATTACGACATCGTAATCGTGCAATCGCTCAGTAATCATGCACAAATCGTGCACTTTTATGTCGGAAACGACCAGCGATGCGCACTCCCGCTGGTCGTTTCCGACATTGTCCATCGCCTGAACATGCAGCACAATCTGACGACCTCGTCAGGTTGCTGCATGTCAGGGAATGGGGGAGAGAGCCCGGCGCTGAACGATATCGTTCAGCGGCTGTGCTCAATGTCATGAACGACATTGAGCACAGGGAGCATATCGTGTAGTGTGTACGCACCTTAAGTCTAAGGGAAGCCTGTGTTCTGTAAGAAGGCAAGCTGACAAGCCCACACACAGCTGCGCTTCTAACGCGCAGTGTCCACTGAGCACCCTGAGTCATGAACAGGTGCCAGACCCTGAGGCGCTTTCCTCCGTTGTACCAGAGCGCCAGCACAAGCAGAGGGACAACGGTGGCAGTGAACAGCGGGGGTCACAGCGGGGGTCACGTTTGCTGCATCTGAGGGGTGAGCAGCCATAGATCTGGCTCTGCTGGCGGTTGAGCGCGCTGGGGCCGGAAGGGACGGGCTGCAGAAGCTGCGGGGTTGATCCGCTCCAGCAGGTGGGTCTGGCAGAGACCCCAGAGTGACACTGTAATTTCCGTCAGGAAGGCTGGCCATCTGTCACTCTGACCCCCAGCCAAGCCCGCCGATGATCTTTCTCCCCTGGTTGCCGGTGCCCCTGCCACCTGGGCCCTTTCTCTCTCTGGGCCCAGGACTGGAGTACCGGCAGCTTCCCCCCCCCCCCTGATGGCGGCCCTGCACAGCGTACACAGGGCTGCATAATATAATGGGGCCCATTTATCAAAGTGAATTTGAGGTAAATTCCCCGAAAACACTTGTTTTCGGGGGTTTACCTCAAATACTAAGTATCCCCCGGATGTATGAAGGAGGGACCGCAGCAGGTTTCTATGGGGGATGCGATGCTGCCAAATTCATCAATATCGGGAAGATAGCGTTAGCCGCTGTAGCCTATGGGGACTTACCGCATATTTAGCCAGCGGAGTGATCTCACGGATCATTCCGCCGGCAATGAGAGCCGCTCATGTGCAGTCCGCGGGACTGCGCATGCGCAGCAGCCCCGACTGTCCACCGGAGACATCTCAGGGAAAGGCCCTTTTCGGAGCCCGTCTCCCTGCATGTCCCGGATAATACATCCGGCAGATAGGATCGCATTTTGCAATGCGATCAGGGGCGGTACTGCATGCCCTGATCGCATTGCAAAATGCGATCATTAATAAAAGGGCCCCAAAGTGAGATACACATTACAGCTGTTTTACCACAGACCTCACCAAACCCCCGGAGGCTGCAGATTTCCAGAAGGATCTACTGTATGGGAAAGATGATGCAAGAAGGGAAACGTCTTACAGTCCATCAGCTACAGGAAACCAGCTGCTCATTCCCCGTCCTCTGGCCAACAATATAAGAGCCGGATGAGGACATGAGCCCAAAATAAGAATCTTCTTATGTTCCCTAAAATAGACAAATATTTTTACAGTATGAAATAAAGATCTAAAAAGAAAGGAAACTAAATCGGGGCAGATGGAGCGTTGGAGGTAAATACATTGTACAAGTGAGCATGCGTGTAAATAAGGCGTGTATTCTCCAATATACAGAGCTGTACGTATCTGAAGATGGGACTGAGGGCCTGATTCAGATCCGCTCGCGAGCGCTATGCGCTTGCAAGCGGGTCAATGGTGACCTAGTGCACATGCGCACGACGGAGCCAGGCTAGGGCAAACCGTCGCTCTGGGTCTCGTACCAAAGGGGGCGTGCTGTCGATGTTAAGTGACAGCACACCCCCTTTGGTGGGTGGGCCGGGGGAGTGGCTGCTCAAAACGGAGGCGTTCCCATGTGAACGCCTCCCTTTGGGGGCGGCCCCACTGACATCACGAGTGATGTCAGTGGGAGAGATTTCGGCTCTGTGAGAGCCGAAATCTCTCTGGGGCTTGCAGCAACGAGACCCTACCACAAGGGTCTTATCGCAAGCCCGATGGTCGCGATGGTCTTGACCATCACGACCATCTTCCTGGCCGCTCGCTATAGCTGTGGGTTGTCACCCACAGCTATACGAGCGGCCTGGAGTCCGCTCTAAAAAACAAGGAGGCCGGCCCTGATTCAGAGCGAGCACTCAGAGTGTCCGGCTCTGAATCAGGGCCTGTATCTATAGTGTAGGTGCCTGGCTATCATTAGTGTATATGTGAAGCAGCACCGTACTAGCAGCAACAGGTAACAGTAAATCTGCTTACATCCAGGTCTGCACAGCACTCATGTGCGCCATACTTACTGACGTTCTGGCTGCCCCCTCAGGTCGGCACATCAATGGAGAGTGAAGGGGCGTGGTGTAGCATAGATGGGTAACACAGAGGTCAATGGCTGGGGAGGCACACCTGTATAACAAGACAGAGTTTATATCCAAACTGTGGAGCATGACAGGGAGTATGATAAGGAAGGAAGTATGACAGGGGAGGCTCCGCCTCCCCTGCCTACCCTGACTGCACATCCCTGGTGTGCCGGCATGATTGTGTCATGAAGGCCTTGCCCCCGCATTACAATGACTATAATTACGGCATTGTAAAGAGGGGTGTGTGGCTACGATGATGCGTTCATCATGATTCGCGTCATAGGCTGTCTGGCCCACTAACTTTACTCGGGGAAGTGGACGGGGCCAGGCAGATGGGTGGCACTGCAGGATACCTGTATGCCTTTGCCGGTGACCGGGTGCAGCACCCAATTTTTGTGAGCCTCCTGGAAAAAGGGGGTGTGGCCTAAAATAAAGAGCATGGCCTCACGGGAATCCCCAAACGCATCACTCCGGGGACATGTCCAGCCTCCCCAGATATGCTGGGCTGCCCCGGAGACTGTGCCTGCACTGTCAGCTCCTCCTCTGTGACAGGATCCGAGTGCTGCAGGCACTGGCGTAACTACCGTAGGTACAGGGGGTGCGGCTGCTATGGGGCCCTGGGGCTGCCTGTCCTGTGCGTGACTGGCAGGTGGCGCTCCCAATGGGAAGCCACCTCCAGTCACAGTGAAGCCAGTACTGTCACAGACTGCAACTGTCTCACGGAAGTAGAAGATTATACTGGTGGGGGGCTGCAGCCCCTAAGTAAAATTTGCCACTGTTAATAATAATGAAATGCTGTGTAAGGATAACCAGTGCGCCTAGTATTGTGAAGCAATTCAAAAACCTTTTTGTGAATTGTAATGAGACTTACCTGTCCGTGGTCCCGCGTCGGGTGTCTGCAATGGGTTGATGCTAGATCCTATGTGGTTAAAGGACCTCTGTGATGTATCAACCACGTGACCACTGCAGGAGGCTGGACCGCTCCTGCGTTACCATCCAGGAGGGCATAGAGGGGGAATAAATATTTGTGGAAAGCGTAGCGAGCCACCGTGCTCGAAGCATGGTGAGCGTAGCGTGCCCGCGTGGGGACACCTTTGGTCCCCCGTTAGCATCCCCGCCCCTCCCCCTTTCATGCCGAGTCACATGGGTGTGACGTCACCGGTCCCCTGCAGCCCTCTATTCTAGTCATAACCGTCTGCGATGCTCAGAACACCGGAAAATGGCCGCCACGGCCATTTTTCCGGTGTTCTGCGCATGCACAGTAGACTCTGGGCACACTATATTGCCCGGAGTCTACTAAGGCTCTGGTGGCTGGCCAGCCGCGTCAATCGGCTGCCGGCCACCGGGGAGAGAGGAGGGGGCCCTGCACGGGGAGTGCACACGGGCCCCCTCCTCTCTTAAGATGCCCCTGAGAGGAACGGAGCAGGTGCTGAATAGTGGGTGTTCCCGGCAGTGCGGATTGGCGCTTACACCTTTGCACTCTGATGAAGGGCTTGGGAATCGCAGCAGCGCTCAACAGGCGGAGATCGGATCGTCTTCTGCAGTTTTAATAAGATGCATTTTGTAACTCACTGTCCTACTTCCGCAGAGACGCTTCATACACGTAATAAAACCAGTGCTGAGGTCACCTCATTCTCAGGGATCATTGAAGCCAAATCCAAGTCCTTCGCTAAAGAGGGGGGAGGGGTTTAAAGAGTGAGGGTGCCAGACTTTAATGTGATATCAACACTTTTGCTAAAGGCGCCTCTTCAGCTTCCCCCACTTCCTGCAGGTCGCAGCGCCCGTGTAGCGTGCAGAGAGTATGCACGCAGCTTCATGGGCACAGGATGGGCCAGATAGGTACACAGGCGTGAACGTGAGGAACGATCCATCACACATCCAGTGCCAGCTGAGATAAAGTACAGATACTGAAATACTGATCATTCCAGAAATACTTGTAATGTAAGGCTCTGCAAACAGTATAATCAGGCTCTGCAGACAGTGTAATAAGGCTCTGCAGACAGTACACATTTCCAAATGCCTGGTCACCTTAGCGGTGGGTGGGGTAGGGATGGGGGGGGTTCGTGGGGGCAGCTATCAGTCTGGACGGAGATGACCGCCGGCGGGTGTAGGTGCAGAGCGAGGGGGCACTTGGACAGTCAGCAGGAGGTAACCCGGCATGTGCATATGACCTGGGCTCCTCTGATTGGCTGCTGGCACAGAAAGGGGCGGAGAGACCTGGCAGAAGGCAGGGAGACAGCCGTCTTCACTGCTCTTCTCCCCTAACAATAAGCCATTTGCCTTTGCCAAGATGACAAATGGATTATGTGAAGCGAAATGGAAAGCAGAGCTTCTATGAATGCACTCACCATACAAAAGTACGGTGATGCGATTCATCCACGGAGCGGGAAAATAATTAACTTCTCCATGGTAACCCCGCTCTGTGAGTAGCACCAAGCAGAGAAAAGCCCTGTTTACCAAAAAACAGGGCTTTTCTCTGCTCTATGAAGAGACCCCCAAGTCTCAAATCAATATTTGTGGGGTGGGGGTTCAGGGTGACAATGCTGGCCCCACTCCCTGTGGCCCCTGGGAATATGTAAAAAAACTCAGACACATTCAATACTAGAGATATGGTAAGAACTTACCTTTGTTATCTCTGTTTCTACGAAGTCCTCAGGGTCCACAGGGATACCTTGGATTATAGGTATGGGCTTCGTCCATGGGCATCACATAGTTAAACTCTTCATCTCAGGATGCACCGGGCCCCCTCCTATACCCCGCCCCCAGGCCAAGGCACCTCAGTTTTAGTATCAAGCCATAGGCCGAAGGAGGAGAAAAAGGAAGAAGAAAGTCTGGAACACACAAGATTCACATTCTCACAGAAAAAGGAGACAAAAACTGGCAACCAGAACAACATCCTACAGAAGCACAGGGCGTCGGGGTGGGAACCCTGTGGACCCTAAGGACTTCTTACCATATCTCTTGTTTTCTACTCCAGAGTCCTTATGGATCCACAGGGATACCTTGGGGATATCCCAAAGCAGTATCCTTCAAGGGAAGGGATGCTCCTGTGCAGAGAGGAGAACCCGCCGCCCGAAGGAAGCATCCTGAGAAGCAAAAGTGTCAAATGCGTGTTGCCTGACAAACATATGGACAGAGGACCACGTAGCCGCCTTGCAAAGCTGAACAGCCGAGGCGCCACAGCGAGCTGCCCACGAAGGACCCACAGACCTCATAGAATGAGCCTTCACAGAGGGTGGCACCGGAAGACCCTCATGAGCATAAGCCTCAGAGATTGCCATGCAAATCCACCGTGCCAAAGTCTGCTTATTTTCAGGCCAACCCCTCTTATGAAATCCATACAGGACAAACAAAGGCCCTCATTCAGAGCCGTACGCTATTTGCGGTCGTTCGTTTAAAAACAAGGGGTGGCTATTCAAATGATCCGTACGCACATTGCAGTCTGTTCACACCTCTAAGTCTGAACGAGCGAGCAAAACATACGCTCGTTTATTTGTTAAAAACGCCCCCTGGCCGCACGCATCCTACGTCATGTCCGCTATTTATTAGATTAATCGAGTACATCGACCAGCGTATGAACTGCTCGCTATTCTTGTGGTTGGTGTTTGCTACCACAAATTTGCGTGCAGTTCGGGCTATAAAATAACCCAGTGACGTGGTCAATGACGCTGCTGTTTTAAATATACACACCCATAAAACGCCCGTTTTGACCTTTAAGCACGCCTGCGTTCGGATCTCCACTCCCCATTTTCAAGCACCTTCCCCTGTTACCACCCACATACGCCTCATTCTGTCACTCAAAATAGCAGGCACTCGCTATATAGCGTACAAAGGATTTTCGGCCGCACTGACTGGTTCGCGCATGCGTACTAAAAAGCGTACGCATGCGCAGATGTGCAAACATCGCTCGGAACGAGCGTACTGTTGTTAACGTGCGGCTCTGAATGAGGGCCAAAGAGTCCAATTTTCTTAAGGAACTGGTACGATCCAAATAAATCCACAGAGCCCGTACCACATCCAAAGAGGCCTCACCAGCTGAGAGATCCAATGAATTAAAGGCTGGGACTACAATTTCCTCGTTAATGTGGAAACTAGACACCACCTTAGGAAGGGAATCAGAGCGGGTCCGAAGTACCGCCCTGTCTGAATGAAAAATCAGAAAGGGGGGATGACAGGAGAGAGCCCCCAAATCCTACACTCTGCTGGCCGAAGCAATAGCCAGAAGGAACACTGTGCCTGATTCAGACCCGGGGGCAAGCGCTGAGCGCTCGCAACTGGGTCGATGGTGGCCCAGAGCGCATGCGCGCGATGGAGCTGGCTCCGTCGTGTGAGTGCGCGAGACCCGTATAGCGTCGGGCAATCCGTCACTCCGGGTCTCGCACCAAAGGGGTCGTGCTGTCGATGTTGAGTGACAGCACGCCCCCTTTGGTGGGCGGGCCGGGGGGGTGGCTGCCTAGATGGAGGCGTTCACATGAGAACGCCTACCGTCTGGGGGCGGCCCCACAGACATCACAAGTGATGTCAGTGGGAGAGCTTTCGGCTGTGTTAGAGCCGAAATCTCTCTGGGGCTTGCGGCCATGAGACCCTACCACAAGGGTCTCGTCGCAAGTCCGTCGCGACCATCATCCTGGCCGCTCGCATTAGCTGTGGGTGGCAACCCACAGCAATGCGAGCGGCCAGGGGGCCGCTCCATAAAAAAAAAAAAAAAAGACACCCTGATTCAGAGCGAGCGCTCTGTCAGAACGTCCGGCTCTGAATCAGGGCCACTGTCTTTGTCGTAAGCCATTTCAAAACCACAGAACCCAAAGGTTCGAATGGAGGACCCTGGAGCACCCTCAGGACCACAGACAAATCCCAAGGAGCCACCGGAGGGACATAAGGAGGTTGGGTGCGAAGGTCACCCTGCAGAAAGGTGCGGATATCAGACAGCGTAGCAATCCTACGCTAAAACCAAACCGACAGGGCAGAAACATGCACCTTCAGTGAGGCGAGGCATAGACCGAGATCCAAGCCCGCCTGTAGGAAAGCCAGCACTCTGAATATCTGAAATTCCTGAGGATCATATCCTCTAGGGCGACACCACTCAAAATAAGTGTGCCACACCCTTCTAGCCAAAGCAGGTTTCCTAGCTCGGAGCATTGTATTTACCACAGATCTGTAGAAACCCTTACACCTTAAGAGGGAAGTCTCAAGAGCCATGCCGTCAAAGACAGATGACTTAGGTCCGGGTAAAGACAGGGACCCTGAGACAACAGGTCCGGACGTTGAAGCAATAGCAGCGGAGTGTCGATGGAGAGACACTGAAGATCCGAGTACCAATGCCGTCTGGGCCACGCAGGAGCCACTAGCAGGATCTTGCCGCCTTCTTGCTTGAACTTCCGAAGTACACGAGGAAGAAGGGAGAACGGAGGAAACAGGTACGCAAACTGGAAGGTCCACTGTACCGACAGAGCGTCTACCAGGAGAGCCTCTGCGTCTCTTGTTCTGGATACATACGCCCGCAGCTTGCGGTTGTGTCTGGAGGCCATGAGGTCTATTTCGGGAAGGCCCCACTTGTCCACTAGGAGTTGAACTACCTCCTTGTGAAGAGACCAATCCCCTGGATGTACATCGTGACGGCTGAGGAAGTCCACCTCCCACTTGAATACTCCCGGAATGAACACTGCCGAGATGGCTGGGAGATTGCCTTCCGCCCAAGTCAGAATGCGGGATACCTCCTTTAGAGCCCCCTGACTTCGAGTTCCTCCTTTACGATTTATGTAAGCCACCTGTCACGACCAGGGTTTCGTGGCGTGGAGGTTTGCGGTCCTTACTGGTGAGGGCGCCGTGGCGCGGTCCTTCTGTCGGGGGAGCTGGCATGTGGAGACTGGCATTGGCTGTACGCTGAGGTCTGCCGGCATTGGACCTTCCTGGCAAGGGTAAGTCTGGCGGCATCTCTGTGTCACAGGTGTCTGGGCGCTGCCATGTTGTCTTTGGCCATGTGACATAGCAGGCCAATCGTCTAGGTCACCTGCTCTCTCTGGCCTATCACGTTCCACTACTGGGTACTTAAGGGTGTTTGGAGCTCCCTGTAGTTGCCAGTGCAATGTGTTCACAGTGTAGCTGTGAGAGAGAGTTCTCTGCGCTTTTGTACCCAGACTTGTGTTCCGGTGCTAGCCCTAACTCCTTGTTGGTCTCTGGCTCCCTGCATAGCCTGCACCGCTTTGCCTAGCCTTGCTCACTGCTGAGATCAGTCCTGTGCCTTCCACCAGACTCACTCCTGCCTGAACCTGTCTCCTCAGTTAACCCACTCCTGCCTGCACCAGTCTCCTCAGTTCACGCATCACAGCATTTCCGGATCTCCATTTCAGCCAGCATCACTGCATTACTGGATATCCCCATCAGCCACTATTCAGCAAACCAGGATTTTCACTTCACTCCCACAGTTCATCTGGATTCATCTCTGCCACTGATTTGGACATTTGTTACTCCCATTCCCTGCAGCTCCCTTCAGCCATATATATCAGTTTGTTTATTACTGGACTTTAGTTTATCTTTATTCATGTCTACAAACAGTCACATTAAACAACCCAGCTTTCAGTTTAACCTGTGTTTGCTCCTGTTTCCACCCCGGGTCCACAACAAATACAGACTCTGACACCACCGTGGTGGTGTTGTCTGACTGAATTTGCACGGGTTTTCTCTGCAGGAAGAGTCTTGCTTGTTGCAACGCTCTGAACACTGCCCGAAGTTCCAATATATTGATCGGCAGGAGAGATGAGACTTCTGTAACCACCAAGTCAGAGACAGGCGTACCTCCGGAGAGAGCACGATCATCTGTGTCTTTATGCGACGGGGAATTCTATCCCATCTGGAGATGATCAACTTCTGCAGAGGCCTGGACTGGAACTGGGCATACTCCACTATGTCGAACGTCGACACCATGGAACCTAGTAACCTCATTGCCGAGTGAAGAGACACTCGGCGACTCTGTAGACAATTGCGTATACTGGACTGCAACATGGCTATCTTTTCTTCCGTCAAGAAGATCCTCTGCTGCTGAGAGTCCAACAATGCTCCCAAATGGACCATCCTCTGAGAAGGAATTAGGGAGGATTTCTTCCAGTTCACTAGCCAGCCGTGAGCCTGCAACAGCGATATTGTCAGTTGCAGATGGTTGCAAAGCACTTGCGGCGACCACGTCAACAACAGAAGGTCATCCAAGTAAGGTAACAGGCGAACCCCCTGCAAGTGCAGGTGTGCCGCCATTACTGACATTACCTTTGTAAACACCAGAGGGGCCATGGAAAGGCCAAATGGCAGAGCTTGGAACTGGTAATGGTAATCCAACACTGCAAATCTGAGGTAACGCTGATGAGCCCTGGCAATGGGGATATGCAGGTAGGCATCCTGAATAACCAGAGACACCATAAAATCCCCAGGCTCCATAGCTAAAACAATAGAACGCAGAATCTCCATCCGGAACCGAGGGACCCTTAGAAACTTGTTAAGGGACTTGAGGTTGAGGATAGGTAGGAATGATCCATTTGGTTTTTGAACCAGAAAGAGGTTGGAGTAATAACCTGTCCCCCTTAGGGGTAACGGAACAGGCACTATGACTCCCATATTGAGCATAGAGTGCACCACCTCCTGGATCGCCAGAGCCTTCTCTGAATCTGAAGGAAGGCCTGCTGCAAAGAACTGATGAGGAGGCCTTCTGCAGAAGGAGAGGGCATATCCCTGAGATACCACTTCCCTTACCCAAGTGTCTGTGGTGATCTGGTACAAGCACTGGGCGTATTGCAGAAGTCGGCTTCCCACCTTGGGGTCCCCCAAGGGGAGGCCCAGCCCGTCAGGCTGAGAGTTTGTTGTCCGGCTTGGTGGCTGGACGTCTGGTACTCCAAGCCTGTTTCTTGGGCTTAGCAAACTTTTTGGGACCTGAAGGTCTCGGAAAAGACTGCACCTTAGGTTTGCCCTGTGGGCGATAGGGCAGAAAGGACAGGATCTTAGACCCAGACGGAGTCGGGGCTGAAGGTAGACATGCAGATTTGGCAGCCGCCAGCATGTCCACTATTTTGTCCAAAGCGGGCCCAAACAGGACCTGACCATTATAAGGTAAGCATTCAAAGCCCTTTTTGGATTCAGTATCCGCCCTCCAAGAACGTAACCACAAGGAGCGGTGAGCCGACACAGCCGCCGCGGAAATCCTAGAAGTAAGTAGACTAAAATCCAAGGCCACTTCGTTAATGTACGTAGCGGAATCCCGGATATTACCCACTAACTCAACCTGCTCACTGGTAGCCTCTGAAGCAAAAGATGCCTCCAATGCTGCATTCACCCATCTTTCTACTTCAGGGTCCATAGGGTATCCACAGGATACCTTGGGTATAGGTGATGACGTCAGTCTTCAGGCACCACAGAGTTAAAGTTTTCAGCCTCCCAGGATGCATCTGGGTCCCTCTCCTATACCCCGCCCCCGGGCCAAGGCATCTCCGTTTCGTTGGTGCCTGGCCGGAGTCGGAGGCACTGTGCAGAGGGGGGCTATGAAGAGCCCCTGAAGTTTGTTTTAAAGGCAGCGCTGGCTGCACATCTGGGAGTACAGCATGGACAGTCAGTACTGATGTCCATGCTGTCTCCGCTACACCCCGCCGGTACCAGAATGCCGGTACTGATCCGGGGATGCTGGTAAACATCTGGGGTCACGGCTAGCGGTGCCCCCAGATGTTTTGGACCATGGCCGGATCCAAGGGGATGCAGGTAAGCAGCGGGGTCCCGCGGTGGGTCCCCGCTGGTCACATGGTCCTGAGTCCCCAGGCAGGGGGCTCCCTGGGGACTGGCTGCAGCGTGGAGCCAGGCGACCAACCTGCGCTTCCACAACCCCCTGGGACAGCGGGCCGCTGCTGAGCGGCATGCGCTGCGGCGTCCCAGGGGTTAAATGCATGCCAGGGGAGCACGCTTTCCCTGTCTCACAGCCGGCGCCTCCCCTGCTGCACACAGCCTCTCTGCTTAGGCTGATTGGCCATAGTGTGTCAGCGCTCCTCCCCCAGGCCGGCCTCCTTCATCCTCTGCTCCTCGGTGGCCATCTTTAAAGCATTGTGAACGCTGCTGGAAGCCTGTGAGCGGTGGCATTGCGGTCTGGGTCCCCCAGTATACCTCTCCTCCGTTTGCCAGAGGTCAGTGTATGCAGCGCTGAGTCCTACCAGCCTGAGGGTCTGAGTAGTTGAGAATCAGCGCTGATAGTGCAGGGATTTGTTTCTTCTGCATTGTATGTGACTAATCTGCTAGCCTGCTGTCTGTACTTTCACTTTCTACTGTCAGCTTTATTACTGTCCCTGATCTTGCTCTGCTCAAAACCCTTGCGGTGCGCGGAGTGCAGGGTGTTTTTCACACTATACCAATACGTATAGGTGTGAGTGTCACATACTTACCATCATGTCTGAGACTGATTTTCCTCTCCAGCTCATGTGTACTAAATGTAATGTACCGATAGTGGAGGGGGAGGGTAACGTGGAGGGGCTATGTCGCCAGTGCCTGGCACTGTCACGGCCAATTATGGTCACGGCTCCGGTACAGGAACCTCCCTGGGCTTGTTTCGCTAAGGCGCTTACAACCCTTGTGGGCCAGCTAGATCCGCCACCTGTGTTTACCCAGACAGGTCTGTCCCAGCAGTCAGTGGTGTCATCACCCATGCAGGGTTTCCCGAGACAAATGATGGTACCCCACAGTCTCCCCAATTCCCCTCACCAGGTTCCTCAGGTGTCTGCATGGGTTAATACCCTGCATACATCGGTTCAGCATTTGTCCGATGTTTTACAAGGGGAGTGTGTTGCGGCCTCATAAGCGGCCGGTGGCGTCTCTGTCTGCTCCTTATGAGGATGACGACGTGACGTCTGATTATGGGGAGATTCTGGATCTATCTGACCAAGAACCTCTCCGTACCAAAGAGCCGGACGCTAAGTCCAAGGTGTATATCCCTGGTCTTATTCGGGCAGTCCGCACGGCTTTAGTTATTGAGGATGAGGATCCTCCGGTGGCCAAATCCAAATATGCCTTTTTTAAGGCTATTAAGGGCGAGGCTACGGTGTTCCCTCTTTCTGATCAAAGTGGATCATTTAGAGAAGGCGTGGAAAAATCCAGGAAGATGGTATCAGCCCCAGAGGTGCTTAGCCGTGGCTTATCCGTTTGCGGACAATTATTTTTCTAAGTGGGAATCCCCTCCGCAGGTGGATTCACGTCACACGCCTAGTCAGAAGTTGCCTATGCCTTCGCTGTCATCCTTGAAGGATGTCACAGACCGCAGGGTGGAGATCTGCCTCAAATCCGTTTATTCCCTGGCAGGGGGAGCATCCAGACCGACTATGGCCGTGTGTTGGGTAGCCAGAGCTATGGAGCGTTCGACGGATAGTTTGGAGGCGTCTTTGGACTCTGACTGTTCGGCTGAACAGGCCGAGTTGGTGGGCATTCTCCGAGACTCGGCCACTTACATCAATGAAGCAGCCTTAGATATTTGTATGCTCACCTCTAGGATTTCCTCTGCAGCTGTGGCTGCTTGTCGCACCTTATGGTTGCGTTCTTGGAAGGCGGACGCTGATCCCTAAAAAAGGGATTACAAGGTCTGCCTTTCAATGGAGAGGTCCTATTTGGTCCAGATCTGGACAAAATAGTAGCTACGTTGGCAGCAGCAAAATCTGCATGTCTCCCGTCTGCTACGATGCATTCAAGTGCTGGTATGTCGTCCTTTCGGCCTCACAGGGTCCAAGGTAGGCCTAAAGCACAGTCCTTTCCACGACAGGCTGGGACCAAGAAATCGTCCAAGCCCAGGAAACAGGCCTAGAGTACCAGACGTCCGGCCCCTAGGTCAGATGACAAACCTACGGCCTGACGGTCCGGGCCTCCCTTTGGGGGACCCCATGGGGGGCCGCCTGTTTCAGTTCGCCCAGTGCTGGTCGAGAGTTACGACGGACACTTGGGTTCAGAAGGTGGTCTCTCATGGGTATGCCCTCTCCTTTCGGCACAGGCCTCCATTCCGTTTTTTTTTTACCACAAGCCTTCCGCTAGACCGGAGCAAAGCTTCGGAACTGCGGAAGGTTTTGCACACTATGCTCCAGGCCGGAGTTATAGTGCATGTTCCAATTTCCCAGAGGGGCCAGGGTTTCTATTCCAATCTATTTTTGGTGCAGAAACCCAATGGGTCTTACCGTCCAATGCTCAACCTAAAAGGCCCTCAACAAGTCATTGAAGGGGCCTTGGTTTCAGATGGAGACCCTGCGGTCCATTATTCTGGCACTGGACCCTGGGGACTACATGGTGTCATTGGACATCCAGGACGCTTACCTGCATGTCCCTATTTTTTTTGCGCCATCAGCAGTTCCTCAGATTTGCAATCTGCACGGAAGCTGCCTTTTGGCCTGGCGACTGCTCCACGGGTATTCGCCAAGGTCGTGATGGTCATGGCGGCTCTCCGGTGGACGCAGGGAGTCCGACTGTTGCCTTATCTGGATGACCTCCTATTGATAGCAGGGTCTCCAGAGGTTCTTTTACACCATCTGGATCTGACGATTGCGGTACTGCAACGTCACGGCTGGTTGATAAACTGGCAGAAGTCCACTCTCACCCCGTCTCAGAGGATCCTGCACCTCGGGGCCTTCTTGGACTCCAGGCAGCAGCGGATCTTTGTGACGGAGGAAAAGATCCTGGCTCTGCAGTTGAGGGTGCGCAGTTGTCTGCAGTGTCGTCGAGTGTCGATTCACTCGGCAATGAGGTTATTGGGCTCAATGGTGTCGGTATTCCACATGGTGGAGTATGCCCAATATCACTCCAGACCTCTGCAGCTATTAATCCTGTCCAGGTGGAATGGATTGCATCAGTGTCTCAGGTCCCAGACGATAGTGCTCACTCTGGAGGTTCGCCTGTCTCTAACCTGGTGGTTGCAGACGACCCACCTCAACAAGGGTCGTCCGTTCTGGTTGGCGAACTGGGTCCTGTTAACAACGGACGCCAGTCTCCGGGGCACGGGAGCTGTCACGGGTCTACACTTGTTTCAGGGCAGGTGGACTCGGGCAGAAGCGGAGCTTCCACTAAACATCTTGGAACTCCGTGCGGTGTTCAGAGCTTTCCAGCTGGCGAAGCCGGTTCTCCAGGGTCACCCTGTGCAGGTCCAGTCGGACAACGCCACCACAGTGGCCTATTTAAACACACAAGGAGGAACCCGCAGTCGGGCAGCACTCGCAGAAGTGTCCCGCATTCTGGTCTGGACGGAGCGCAATCTCCCGGCAATATCAGCAGTGTTCATCCCGGGAGTCCTCAACTGGGAAGCGGATTTTCTCAGCAGGCAGGACGTGCATCCGGGTGAGTGGTCTTTGCACCAGGATGTCTTTTAGATTCTGGTGGGAAAGTGGGGTCTTCCAGAGATAGACCTCATGGCGTCCCGACACAACAACAAGTTGCCGGTGTACGGGTCTCGAACAAGAGACGAAAAGGCGTCTCTGGTGGATGCTCTGTCCGTCCAGTGGACGTTCCAGTTTGCCTACCTTTTCCCTCCGTTTTCCCTTCTTCCGCGGGTAATACGGAAATTCAAACGAGAAGGAGGTACACTACTGTTGATAGCTCCCGAGTGGCCCAGACGGCACTGGTTTTCCGACCCCCAGAGTCTGTCAGTAGACGTTCTTCTGAGGTTACCATTTCGACCGGATCTGCTGTCACGCGGTCCTTGTCTTCACCCGAACCTGACTCGGCTGTCTTTGCCGGCGTGGCTGTTCAAACGGTCATGCTAAAGTCCAGAGGGTTTTCTGGCTCTGTGGTGCAAACCATGCTAAAAGCTCGTAAACCTTCCTCGGCAAGAATCTACCATCGTGTGTGGCATACTTTCTTCCAGTGGTGTAGACCTAGAGGGTATTCCCCTAGGGAGTTCCGCCTGTCTAGGGTGTTGGTTTTCCTACAGGCTGGACTGGATCATGGGCTTCACCTGGCTTCTCTGAAAGTGCAGGTGTCTGCCCTGTCAGTCTGGTTTCATCATAGGATTGCTGCGCTCTCTGATGTGCGCACCTTTATGCAAGGTGTTCTTCGCATTCAGCCACCTTTTGTTCCACCGGTGGCGCCTTAGGATTTGGCTGTGGTCCTCAGAGTTCTCCAGGGACCGCCGTTTGAAACACTGGGCACAGTGGACTTCAAATGGCTTACAGCTAAAACCATATTCCTTCGGGCCACATCAATGTTCACATCAATGAAGAAATTGTTGTGCCGGCTTTCAATTCACCTGGACTTTCAGTGGGTGACGCCACTTGGGATGTTGTGCGGGCATTGAGAATTTGTTGACCGCACTTCTTCTTTTAGGAAGTCGGATGCCTTGTTTGTCCTCTATGGCTTCCGTAAAAAGGGTTGGCCTGCTTCAAAGTAGACTTTGGCAGGCTGGATTCGTATGGCAATTTCAGAAGCTTATCTTCATGATGATCTACCAGTTCCCTCCTTGGTGAGGGCTCATTCCACTAGGTCTGTGTCCTTCGTGGGCAGCTAGACGTGGTGCCTCTGCAGTTCAGATCTGCAAGGCTGCTACGTAGTCTTCTGTCCATACCTTTGTGAGGTATTACGCTTTTGACACCTTTGCCTCTCAGGATGCTTCCTTCGGGCGGCGGATTCTCCTCTCAGCACAGGAGCATCCCCACCCTTAAAGGATACTGCTTTGGGACATCCCCAAGGTATCCTGTGGATACCCTATGGACCCTGAAGTAGAAAATATGAGATATGGTAAGAACTTACCCTTGTTATCTCTATTTCTACGAAGTCCATAGGGTTCCACAGGACTCCCGCCCTGTCGCACCTGTACTGCAGATGGGCTTTATTCTGGTCACCGGTTTTTCCGTCTCCCTATGGTGAGAATGTGATTCTTGTGAGTGTCCAGATTTTTTCTTCTCTCTCTTTCTTCTCCTCCTCCGGCCTATGGCTTGTGACGTAACTGAGATGCCTTGGCCCGGGGGCGGGGTATAGGAGAGGGACCCAGATGCATCCTGGGAGGCTGAAAACTTTAACTCTGTGGTGTCTGAAGACTGACGTCATCACCTATACCCAAGGTATCCTGTGGAACCCTATGGACTTCGTAGAAATAGAGATAACAAGGGTAAGTTCTTACCATATCTCATATTTTCCATGGCCTGGGCCACCCAGCAGACTGCCATAGCAGGGGGGCACTGTGCTACCACCATCTGTCCCGGGACCCCTAGTACAGGGGGTACTACCGCTTGCTGTGGGAACCCCAAATGAGGGAACGCAGGGGGATCAGATAACCTATCCACTAGGACATTCAAAGCTTGTGCAAAACGAGCCCAGGGAGGTTCTTACCTTGATGCCCCCCGTGCATCCGGCCACAGTCCCAGAGCCCCCAGGGGTACCACTAGCTGGAACCCCCAAGAGCCCGCCGAGATCCCCGGATCCATACTGGTGGTTGGCGCCGGCTGGGGGTGTTGGAGCGGTAGCACGGACGCCCGCTGGACTGTACGTGCTACAGCTCTTGAAGATTTTCAGGGGCTGTGAGAAACACAGCCCCCCTGTGCAATGACCCAGCTCCGGCCGGGCACCTACTAAAACTGAGGTGCCTTGGCCTGGGGGCGGGGTATAGGAGGGGGCCCGGTGCATTCTGGGATGAAGAGTTTAACTGTGGTGCCCATGGACGAAGCCCATACCTATAAACCAAGGTATCCCTGTGGTCCCTAAGGACCCTGGAGTAGAAAAAATGGTTTTCCTTTAGGTTTAGTCACAGTACACTACAAAGCAGATATTGTTGTTCTGCTGTTCTCTGCATGTACAGGGGCCCTGAAGCCCTGATTGAGCTTCTTTGTAGACCTTCCCACTGGGAGATTCAGAAGGAGTATGATTGTCAAGTCCGGCTGGGTGAGTCGGGGGCGCCCGTTGTGTTTTCCGGTCTGGTGGTTTCTGCAGGGCCTACCCACGTACGGCCCCGTCCCCAACGGAAAAGAAAATCAGGGACTTGTAGCTGTCACAACCCACGTTTTGCGGCGTGGAGGTTTGCGGTCCTTACCAGTGAGGGCGCTGTGGCTCAGTCCTTCTGGCAGGGGAGCTGGCGTGTGGAGATTGGCATTGCGTGTACGCAGAGGTCTGCCAGCGTTGGGCCGTCCCGACAGGGGTAAGACTAGTAGTGTCCCCGCGTCACGGCTGTCTGGGCGCCACCATGTTGTCTTTGGCCATGTGACATAGCAGGCCAATCGTCTGTGGGTCACCTGCTCTCTCTGGCCTATCACGTTCTGTTGCTGGGTACTTAAGGGTGTTTGGAGAGTCCAGCATCAGCGCTCCTGAACCTGAGACCTGTGCTCCGGTGCTTGCCCTAGCTCCTTGTCTGTCTTTGGCTCCCTGCAGCTTGCACAGCTCTGTCACCGTGCTGGACATTTGTTTATTCCCACTCATTACAGTTTCCTCCTGCTACATTTATTAGTTTGTTATTACTGGACTTTAGTTTATCTTATTGTTCATGTCTTCCAACATTCACATTAAACAACCTACTTTTCAGTTTTAAAACCTGTTCTGGTGTTTACTCCTGTTACCACCCGGGGTCCACAACAAACACAGGGGTCTATTTACTAAGCAGTGTTAGGAGACAGAGTGAAAAGTGATAAGTAAGTGATAAGGTACCAGCCAATCAGCTCCTTACTGCCATCTCACAGGCTGTGTTTGAAAAATGACAGTTGGGAGCTGATTGGCTGGCACCTTATCACTTTTCACTCTGTCTCCTAACACTGCTTAGTAAATAGACCCCACAGACTCTAACAGTTGCTGTCTTCACCCCAAAATCCTCTGTGTGGCAAATGATGGGTGTGAAATAGAAATTTCGGAGGTCATCCTATTTTTTACTGGCCTCTATATTTTTTCTACTGACTATTTTTGATACCAGCAATGAAATGGTTCCAGTTACACTTCTGCCCATTTGTTGAGATTATCCTGCCATGCCCAGGGGCTCATTAAAGTACCCAGGGCACATGCCCACAAACATCGGCTCCAGGAAATGATGCATAGTAGAGCAATGGGGACGTGCCACAAGGCCACACCCCTTTGCACCAGGCCACACCCCTTCTCGCCAGGCCACACCCCTTCTCACCAGGCCACACTCCCTTTTCAGGAGCGCATGAGGGGGTCACTAATACTGACTCCTATAAGTTGCAGGGATGGACAACGGAAGCTAGGCATCGAATGGTTGCCATGCTTCCGACATCAAAACATGCATCGCATTATAACGATACAATGGTATAATCATCAATGGTTATACTGCGCACATGCCCAGAAGCTGTCATGGCTTCGCGCATGCGCACATAAGCTGAGCTTCGGACACTACTTCCGGGTGTCCGCAGCTGAATTCAAGCAGTCAGCTGTCGGATGGCCATCGGAAAGCAGCACCCGATGGCTGCCAACCATCGCAAACCCAGTATTCAATAGAGAAAGTACTTCCATCGACTTGTGAATATCGATGGTTGCTAACCATTGGTTTCTGATGTCCATTCCTAGTATTTTGGGAGGTAAGGGGAAAGAGAAAGCAAGCCTGTGCTGCAAAGTAAATGCTAATCCATTGGACATAGACACATCAGCAGTCACGTCTGTTAGGCAGACGGTACAAGGAACCGTGCTGGGTTATTGCGCAAAAGAATACCTCATTTTTACATAAGGATGCGTAAGTAGTGAGCACTCATAAAATGAATACATACATGGCAAGGATATCCCTGATCTGCCCAATGCCCGGTGGCCAATACAAACATCTGACACATTTAGATGCAGCTGATCACATGGGGGCATGGGAGGGCGCTTCTCGTCATTAGGCCCCACCCCCTCATGGCAAAATTCCACAAATCATGGGTCCGTGAAGATGAGCGAGGCCAAGTTGATGCGCTTCTCTTGTAATTGTATCCTTACACCTCACGTCCCGCCCAATTCACTAGGATGATCTTTTAAAATGATGGAATCCTCCGATCTTTCTTGGAGAGTAGTTAGGTCCTGAAATCCCCGGCACTAGGAGCAATGTGCTGGGGGTTCTCACTCTCCCCTTAGTGCAGTGGAACCAAAACTTTTTTTAATCCCCCAGCCCCTAGGACAAAAGTATCTTATTAAGAAATTCAGAAAAAAACATTAAATGAAGTAAATTGTGCTTCTAGGTCCCCCTTAGGGCCAGTTATGTGGTGGGGGACATGGTTGTGCTTCTGTTTGTCCACATATTTTATGATCGGCAGCCAACAGCGCTGTTTTATTGTCAATCACATGAGCCATAAATAATTTGATTTGGTCCTGCACCACCAACCCGCGGCACCCCTGCAAAGGTCATGCGGCACCCTAGGGTGCCAAAGCACCCAGTTTGGGAACCACTGCCTTAGTGAATAAAAGATTTGTAGAACTGTGTTATGCAGAGCTGTACATATGGGGGAATCTACAACAATCTACCAAAGCTTAGTAAATACGATGCATAAATGTGACAACATGATATTCTGCAAGAAAAGGGTCACAAACAGTCTGGGGAAATATTTTTTTATCTCTGGGGCAATAAGTTGTTAGCACCAAAGTGTAGTGCAGGATCTCTGGGTATCTTATAGCTCCATCTCCAAAATGTTCATATTCTACAGTATGCGTAGAAATACTCTATAACAGCACTCCCCTGGGAGGGTTAGGGTTAGGCTAGGGGAAGGGGAGGGCTAGGGTTAGGCACTAGGGGGGGAGGTTAGGTTTAGGCACCCCCCCGGGAGGGTTAGGTTTAGGGTGCGGGGAGGGGGGGTTAGGTTTAAGCACCCCTGGGGGAGGTTAGGGTTCGGGCTGCCAGCATTGGTATTTCAACCGCCTCACGGCCGGTGGTCATACATACCGATTCCCTCTGAAACAGCTTTCCTCATGTCTCCTACAGGACGGGCCTGATTCTGCGTTGGGCGCAGTCTCTATGCCTATTGCCGCAGTTGCATCTGCAACTTTATGCTAAAACCACTACTAAGTCCTCCCCTGGTGCACATCCAGCATCCGACTGTACAAGGACTGAGACGCCCACTTTGAGCATCTTTAGACACTAAAATCCCGCCACCATCAGTCGCACCATTGAAACCTGCGCAAGATCTATGACAGGTTCAGATTATTGATCTGTATATGGCCACCTATATGAGCGATTCTGCGTCTTTGTATACAACCACTAATAGCGACACGCCCGCGACACTCCTATGTCGTAATATCTCAGTGCATCTGATTAGCCACCCCCTGTTATCGCCCAATCACCGCACAGGAACGCACCTTACATTCCCGATACACTTCCGCTACCATGTGTCTAACTCTGTACTGCGTCTCTGATCAACATTGGGACCCACGCACAGCGCAACTCAGGCACATGCACAGATAAATAAACATCGGCCATTTGCGTTAATATCGGCATAGTGTGCGGCTCAGAATCAGGCCCAATGTATGGTCTAGAGGGGACATTCCAGGAACATGTAATCCCCCGATGGGTATACTGATTGGTGAGAGAAGGAATATATTTTACATTTCTCTAGAAGAAAGGCATGGCCATCTACCATCCATGGTTATCAACCATCGATTGTTATAGTAAACGATGGTGAACATCAGTGACAGAGGCATTAGCCTGCACAGGAGACAGCACAGGGGTCAAGGACTGCTCCCCCCTCCAGGACACAGGGCCTGATTCAGAACCGCTCGTAAGCGGACGCTCGTTCGTTCCGAGCGATGTTCGCACATCTGCGCATGCGTACGGGTTGTAATACGCATGCGCGAACCAGTCAGTACGGCCGAAAATCGTGTGCTCGCTAAATAGCGAATGCCTGCTAATATGAGTGACAGGAGGAGGCGTATGTGGGTGGTAACAGGGGAAGGTGCTTGTAAATGGGGAGTGGAGATCCGAACGCAGGCGTGCTTAAAGGTCAAAACGGGCGTTTTAAGGGTGTGCATAATTAATAAAGCAGCGTCATTGACCACGTCACTTGTTGATTTATAGTCAGAACTGCTCGCATGATTGCGGTAGGAAAAACCAACCACAAGAATAGCGAGCAGTTCATACGCCGTCCGATGTACTCGATTAATCTAATAAATAGCGGACATGACGTATGATGCGAGCGGCCAGGGGGCATTTTTTTCAAAATTACGTCCGCATGTTTTGTTCGCTCGTTCAGACATAGAGGCGTGAACACGGACGCAAAGAGCGAACGGTTAATTTAAATAGCCACCCCCTTTTTCTGAACGAGCGAGCGCAAATAGTGTCCGGCTCTGAATCAGGCCCATAGACTCCTCACTTGGGCGACCTGGGCGGTGGGTAGCAAGCGCGCACACAAGGGGGGTTTCTGAGTACCCAGAAATCCCCCTGCCAGCCGATCAGTAGCGGTTTCAGTAAGTGTAGTGCAGTTCAAACTACAAAGTCACTTAACACACCGGCGCCGGTAGTACACTCGTACTAACCAGCGGTGAGTGATGGGAGAGAAGTCATGACTCTCTCCCATAGTGCAGAGCGGGGTGAGAGGACGGAGGAGCGGACAGCGGCGGGCGCGGCAGGAGCGAGGATTCAGGTAAGCGTTGTATTTCTTTTTTTGTGTGTGTCTTAGTCCTATTTATGTAAAGGGCACTGCATAGGGGGGCCACTACCGTGGGCACTATAAGGGGCACTGAATAGGGGGGACTACTACTGTGGGCACTAAATAAGGGGCATTACTGGGGGCACTGCATAGGGGGGACTACTACTGGGGGTACTATATAAGGGGCACTACTGGGGGCACTGCATAGGGGATACTACTACTGAGGGCACTGTCTAAGGGGCACTACTGGGGGCACTGTCTAAGGGGCACTACTGGGGACACTGCATAGGGGGACCACTACTGGGGGCACTGCATAAGAGGCACTACTGGGGGCACTGTCTAAGGGGCACTACTGGGGGCAGAGGGGTCTTTATTAACTCATGCTGGTTGTATTTATTTGCCTGCTGCAGTTATGTTTTTTTAGTGATAGAGGTGTGTGTGTGTCAGTCAGTGTGTGTGTCAGTCAGTGTGTGTGTGTGTCAGTCAGTGTGTGTGTCAGTCAGTGTGTGTGTGTGTGTCAGTCAGTGTGTGTGTGTCAGTCAGTGTGTGTGTGTGTGTGTCAGTCAGTGTGTGTGTGTGTCAGTCAGTGTGTGTGTCAGTCAGTGTGTGTGTGTGTCAGTCAGTGTGTGTGTGTCAGTCAGTGTGTGTGTGTGTGTCAGTCAGTGTGTGTGTCAGTCAGTGTGTGTGTGTGTGTCAGACAGTGTGTGTGTGTCAGTCAGTGTGTGTGTGTCTGTCTGTGAGTGTCTGTATCAGTCAGTCAGTGTGTGTAGCCCGTTATAGGCTGAGTGGTATATATTACTGTAGTGGTCCTAAATCCTGTGTAAGCCATTTATCTCTCTCTTTCTCTCTATTTGTATCTAGATGTTTTTTCATTGGTTCGGTGACCTAGAATTTGTAAACCCCACTTTCAAAATCCTGCGTTTGGCACTGGGTAGTGTATGTTATGGAGTAGGGGGGGGGGATTGTGGTGCTGGGCAATGATGTCACAGCACAGCGCTCAGGGACGTGTCTATAATGGGTGCAGGGTGTGCGGTGCACACGGGCCCCTGGGTCCACCCTGCACGTTGTCTGCAGAGCAGGAAAAATGACTGGGAAAATGGCGGCGGCACTTAGCCAGAATCTACTGCACCTGCGGCCGCCGCGGCACCACCGGTGAGAGGAGGGGGCCTGCACTGAGTCTGCACACAGGCCCCCTCCTCTCTTAAAACACCCTTGCCAGTGCTATAATCCCAGTAAGAGGCAGGGGTATAAGGGTGCACAACGGTTCGTGTAGGGGTAGGGATGAACATACAGTAACAAGCATGTAACAGTGGCATTTCCATCCAGCTGGGAGCATTAATGATTGGCAACCATCAGTTTCCGATGACCATCCCTACTAGTGGCATCCAGGGTGCTAGTGCTGCTCCTGAATCTGCCCAATATTTGACATTTTGTCACAGCTAAGGTAAAGCAATGACAGTAACTCCATCTGCTGATTTGGGATTATCAGAAATCTGAACTATAGAATAAAAAAGTAGTCACTTAAAGATATTGGGCCTGATTCAGAGCCGTTCGCTATTTGCGGTCGTTCGTTCAAAAACAAGGGGTGGCTATTCAAATGATCCGTTCGCAAATTGTAGTCTGTTCACGCCTCTAAGTCTGAACGAGCGAGCAAAACATACGCTCGTTTATTTGTTAAAAACGCCCCCTGGCCGCTCGCATCCTACGTCATGTCCGCTATTTATTAGATTAATCGAGTACATCGACCAGCGTATGAACTGCTCGCTATTCTTGTGGTTGGTGTTTGCTACCACAATTTTGCGAGCAGTTCTGGCTATAAAATAACCCAGTGACGTGGTCAATGACGCTGCTGTATTAATTATGCACACCCATAATACGCCCGTTTTGACCTTTAAGCACGCCTGCGTTCGGATCTCCACTCCCCATTTTCAAACACCTTCCCCTGTTACCACCCACATACGCCTCATTCTGTCACTCAAAATAGCAGGCACTCGCTATATAGCGTACAAACGATTTTTGGCCGCACTGACTGGTTCGCGCATGCGTACTAAAAACCGTACGCATGCGCAGATGTGCAAACATCGCTCGGAACGAGCGTACTGCCGCTAACGAGCGGCTCTGAATGAGGGCCATTGAGCCTAATTCAGAGGTGGACGCGAACCGCACCCAATGCCGATATGAACACAGTTGGCCAATGTTATCAGTACCGTGGATCAGAGTCGCAGCGATAGTGAGTCTGCAGACGCACCAAGGCGGATTTGCACCGATGCAAAGTGGGCGTCTCAGTATGAACAAAGACCAGCCATGGCGGGTCTGGATCAGGACATATGGGAGCCTCAGGTGGTCTGATTCGGCTCGGATCGCAGTTGCTAAGATGCACGCAATCGGCCAATTGTTACATACTGCGCATGCGTATGCTGGGCAGTGAGGGGGCCTGCCCGCCCAGGGACGGACCTACCAGTGATACAGCAGGTGTCCCTTGGGAATAATGGGTCCGCCGGTATCCAGCGCATAGTGGATAATTATCGTTGTGGAATCGATCCGCGCTACGGTGCTGGGCAGCCGTCACTGACAGTGACTGTAGCTGCCTTGCTATACTTCCTGGCGGCCGGCCCCTCCCCCAGACCAGCCACCTGACAAAGAGCGCTTAGAGCAGCCCCGGCAAATGCCTGAGCAACACACTCCTGTCTCCAGCAGCCCGGACTCCTCCCCAGGTGGCAACAGGCGGCAGTGAGGGCCCCACAGCAGGGCACTTACAGAGGTAAATGGGGAGGGGAGGCAGGGGGCACTACTGACAGACAGAAGGGGGGTGTTACTGACATATGTGTGTGAGGGGGTGGCACTGACAAACGAGGGGATGTGGGAGGATCGCTGAGAGAGAGGGGGGAATGTATGGGGATATCACTAGGTCAGGGGGGAATGTGGGGGGATCGCTGAGAGAGAGGGAAATGCGCGGAGCGCTGAGAGAGAGAAATGTGGGGGGGGATTACGGCTGCCCGGTACAATAAAGTCTTTATTTTTTTTATTGAGGCAAGGCACGCGTGACGTCATTACACCATGTGCGCTGCACCACTGACAGAGGATCCGGGCGCAGCGTGAAGAGATGCAGCCAGAAGACACAGGAGAAGGTAAATGTCTGTTGGCTGTAGGGGACAGAAGGGGTGTTGGCGGTGGAGAAACTGTGGGGCCGGTGTTGCAGAAACACGGGGAGGGGCCCTGCTTATTGTGTCAGTCCTGGGCTCCACGATTTCTGGTGGCAGCCCTGATCGCAGTGTGCCCGCAAGCAGTGACTACGCTGACCCATCGCAGAGTGATTGACAGGAAGTGCCGTTTGTGGGTGGTGATGGGGAGGTGGTCGGGGAAACGCAGGCGTGCCAGTGCGTTTGAACGCCGTTGCAGGGGCGTGCATAAATTATCCAATTATCCACATAGCGTGCGCTGAAGTTATCTATTTCTGAGTAAGGTCAGAGCTTGTGCAAGTGTGAGTGAGGCTGCGATGGTACTCGACTGTACCGATGGTTTCGCAGTTTTGCTAAACATTACAGAGGTGTGTAAGGTAAAGTGGGCGTCCTTATGTAGTGCTGCGGCAACATAGCGATTACAACGAATTAGCATACTATCGCAGTTGAACTGCATGCGTAATCTCATCTGCGATCGCAATAGTGATCCTTTCTAAATCAGGCCCAGGGTCATTAGACCTGAAGCTTACATGTGCAATTTCATGTACTGTCCACTAGATGTCGCTATAATCCCTGTGAATATGCAAAATGATGTCTAAACTGAAGTACAGGTGCTTTGTACTATAGCCGCACAGTGCGAGAGACTGTACACATACAGTAAGGCCTGATTCTCAGTCATGCGCTGCTGCAACCGGTTTAGCGTCATTTGCCGTAGTCGCGTCTGCCACTTTATGCTAATGCTAGTATCAGCCCTTCCCTGGTGTAGCAGCTGGCGTCTGAGTGTGCCCACACCCACTTTCTGCGCCTCCGCACGCTGTAACACTGCCGGTGATTCTTGACACACCACCATCGCGTGCACCATGGACACTTACACCAGCCCTATGGCAGGTGCAGTGCTCTCCGTCTGAACATGGCCTTAGTGGCTGCGGCTCTGCGTCTAAGAACGCAGCCGCCTTCACTGATGCGCCCGCATCCGTAATACAGAATTCATTCAAATAGAGGATCCACACCAACTGCCACCCCAAACGCTGCCAAACATCGCCGGCCTGGACTCACTGGCAGTTGGTGTGGCTCCTCCCCTAGTTGAATTTTTGACTGCGCAGTCGCAAATAATCACCCAACTGTGTGAGCATTGTGTGTATTGCCGGCGTCTCAGAATCCGTATGTGTGTTATTGATAGGAGAGGTGGAAACCTCTCTCTTCTCTGCAGTTGTGTTAGGAGTCGGACAATTGGCCAATGCAGATGTTGTACGAAGCAAGATGGTTCCACTGATTGGCTGCTTGTTCTTTCTTCCGCCCAGTGGCGGGCTGGGCCGGCGGGCAGGGTGCCGTCTGTGTCTCTGTGATACAGGCTGCACCGCGTGTGTAGCGCTGACCGGATGGAGTTCGGTCAGCGCTACACAAGTGACAAACACACAGCCGCCGGCTCCAGCAGCTGTGTGTTTGTTTTGATCAGCAGCCAATGAGAGTCTGTCAGACTCTCATTAGCTGCTGCTGCTGCGCCCACTGCAGGAGCCGCTCCATCTTCCGACTCCTGCAGTGGGTAATGGGAGAGGCGTAATGGGAGAGGCTCCCATAATGCAGAGCGACCCGGCCCAGGAAGACGAACGGAGGAGCGGATGGCGGCAGCCGGAGCGGGGATTCAGGTAAGTGTTTTTTTTATTTTTTTATTACGTGTCTACTGGGGGGAGACCACTACTGGGGGCATTATAACGGGGAGACCACTACTGGGGGCACTACAAGGGGGGGACTACTACTGGGGGCACTACAAGGGGGGGGACTACTACTGGGGGCACTACAAGGGGGGGGACTACTACTGGGGGCACTACAACTGGGGGGACTACTACTGGGGGCACTACAAGGGGGGACTACTACTACTGGGGGCACTACAAGGGGGTGACAACTACTACTGGGGGCACTACAAGGGGGGACTACTATGGGGGCACTTCAAGGGGGGACTACAACTGGGGTGACTACTACTGGGGGCACTACAAGGGGGGGACTACTACTACTGGGGGCACTACAAGGGGTGGGAATACTACTAATGGGGGCACTACAAGGGGGGGACTACTACTACTGGGGGCACTACAAGGGGTGGGAATACTACTACTGGGGGCACTACAAGGGGGGGACTACTACTAGGGGCACTACAAGGGGAGGGACTACTACTAGGGGCACTACAAGGGGAGGGGACTAATACTAGGGGCACTACAAGGGGAGGGGACTACTACTAGGGGCACTGCATAGGGGGGAGGGGACGACTACTAGGGGCACTGCATAGGGGGTGGGGACTACCACTGGGGGCACTGCATCGGGGGACCACTGCTGGGGGCTCTAGATAAAGGGCAGTACTGGGGGTACTGCATAGGGGGAGACTACAACTGGGGCCACTATTTAAGTGGCACTGTATAAGGGTTACCACTATTGGGGGCACTGCATGGGGGGTGAACTGCTACTGGGGGCACTATAAAAGGGGCACTACATAGGGGGCACCACTACTGGGGGCACTGCATAGGGGGTACCACTACTGGGGGCACTATATAAGGGGCTTTCAACTGGGGGCACAAGGTGCACTGCACAGGGGGGAACACTACTGGGGGCACTGTATAATGGGCACTGCATAGGGGGATCACTATTGGGGACACTACTGGAGGCCTGCATAAGGGGGTCCTCTCATTGCTGATGTCAGTGGGGAACTTCCTGCTCAAACAGAGCAGGAAGCTCCCTGGGGCTTACGAGTGCCAAGACCCTACCCTAGGGTCTGGTCATAAGTCCCGATGGTCTTGACCATCGCGACCATCACCCATGTTGGTCATTAGAGCTGTGGGTGGTAACCCACAGCTTAACGATCGACAAGGAGGCGGCCGTTCAGGATGCAAGCGGCCGCCCTGATTCAGAGCGACCGCTTGCATCCAACGACCGCCTCTGAATGAGGCCCTCAGTGCTGGTATTTATGCGTTCCAGAAATCCCTTATGGCGTATGCGTGAACCTAGTGTCCTATGGCGATCGCAATTGCATACGGCATCACATTATGGGAGTGTCAGGGGCGTGCTATGGGAGTGTCAGGGGCGTGTTATGGGAGTGTCAGGGGCGCCTTATGGGAGTGTCACGGGCGCGTTATGGGAGTGTCAGGGGCGTGCTATGGGAGTGTCAGGGGCGTGCTATGGGAGTGTCAGGGGCATGTTATGGGAGTGTCAGGGGCGCGTTATGGGAGTGTCACAGGCGTGTTATGGGACTGTCATGGCCGTGTTGTGGGGCTGTCACGGCCGTGTTATGGGACTGTCACGGGCGTGTTGTGGGAGTGCCACGGGCGTGTTGTGGGAGTGCCACGGGTGTGTTGTGGGAGTGCCATGGCCGTGTTATGGGAGTGTCAGGGGTGCGTTATGGGAGTGTCAGGGGTGCGTTATGGGAGTGTCACGGGTGTGTTGTGGGGCTGTCACGGCCGTGTTGTGGGGCTGTCACGGCCGTGTTGTGGGACTGTCACGGCCGTGTTGTGGGAGTGCCACGGGTGTGTTGTGGGAGTGCCATGGCCGTGTTATGGGAGTGTCAGGGGTGTGTTGTGGGAGCGTCACGGGCGTGTTATGTGAGTCTCACAGGCGTGTTATGGGAGTGTCACGGCCGTGTAATGGGAGTCTCACAGGCGTGTTATGGGTATGTCATGGCCGTGTCTGGGGACACTGTTGCGTTCCCAGTCGCACATCCATAGTGTCGGAGGCCATGTTTAGTTGGATTAGAGGAGAGCAGCTAGAGTAGGCCCTAGGCTTCTGCAAATGTCAATGGTGCGACCGATGTTGCCTCGATGTTGGAGTGTATACAATCTCCATCACAAATGCACAGCGTCCCACACAAAGGAAGGCTGAGATTAGCATTTGCATGTTCCCGCAACCGCTATGGCATCACCAACCATCTCTGAATCCGGCCCTTATGGCCAGTGGCTTATTAATAAAATCTCTCCCTAGACAGTAGTACAGCCTTAATACCAGTCTAACTAAATAATAAGACATTTTGATTTCTTAAAACGACTAATAATTTATTATAAGGAACAATGGGCCCCTGCACTTATCTTCTGAGAGCAAAGAGGGGGTCCTGGGAGGCTATGGCGCCATTGTATGGACTCTCCCTAAGTATTGCAGGACAGCAGTGATATATATGTGTGTGTGTATATATATATAGTAACCGCTGGAAGCTGTGTAGAAACTGACACAAACCTAACGCGCGTCAAAACGTGCGCATACAGTACCATTCACTTACATTGTTATTTAAACTGTGGTAAAGGACATATAACACGTGTTAGGGGTGCATACATTACATGCATTATATTAACGCCCAATATTTAAGCCCATATAGTGGATGACAAAATGACAATCTCTTAATATGATGTATATTATTTCAGCTGGAGTCCTGCATCACTTATCATATTTTATAGGGATGGTTACAGGAATGGGGAAATTATACAACGTGAGCATGAACGTTACGCGGCAGAGAATGGACGCGTCAGTCTTTATTTAGCTGCTGTCACTGAATAGCGAGATATTAATCAGTGTCGCTGTGTTGTGCGTTACATGATCATCCATCAGACGGTGCAAGACAGATGTTTCATGCATCAATCTTGTGTATTAAGTGGCTCTGAGCCTCAGATGTACCCGTCAGGCTATGTACTGGTTGGCGTTTGTAGAGTATGATAAAGCACCAGTAACAATGCATACAACCCGTATTGCTGGTGCAAGCTTCATTGGTGCCACTGCTGGCGGCATCTAGGGATGCACCAATGAGTAATAACAATGTATGGGCGCTGACAATGAGGGTCTCAGGGCCTGATTCAGACCCGCTCGCAAGCGGGTCGATGGTGGCCCAGTGCACATGCACACGACGGAGCCGGCTCCGTCATGCGCATGCGCGAGACCCGGATAGCAACGGGCAATCCGTCGCTCCGGGTCTCGTACCAAAGGGGGGGTGCTGTCGATGTTGAGTGACAGCACGCCCCCTATGGTGGGTGGGCCGGGGGCGTGGCTACCCAGACGGAGGCGTTCCCATGGGAACGCCTACCGTCTGGGGCCGGCCCCACTGACAGTTACAGCCAGAAGCTCTCTGGGGCTTGCGGCCATGACACCCTACCACAAGGGTCTCGTCGCAAGCCCGATGGTCACCCACTGCTATGCGAGCGGCCAGGAGGCTGAACAACAACAACAAAAAAACGCCCTGATTCAGAGCGAGCGCTCGTTCAGAGAGTCCATCTCTGAATCAGGCCCAGTGTTCAGTGATTTGCTGATCTGACAATCTTGAAAGACTGATGGTGCGTTTTAATACGGGCAGTGAAAGATTAGCGCCATGTCCACCTCTGAATCAGGACTTCAACCTTAGCCAACACCACCCAGCACATTTCCTATTTTCATTGATAAAGAAATAACCATCGCCTGGGAGGTCAGGTGACCTGTGGGGGGGAAGGGGGGGCATCACAAGCAGATGAGGGAAGATGGATAGGACCTGTGTACTGCCCTACCTTTGTCTCCTGCATCCAGGGCTGCCATCAGACATGACGGGGAGTACAAATGAAACAGACAGGGACCCCATGACAGCCTCACCTTCCACCCCCCCACCCGTTATATAGATGTAAAAAGATAAACGATAAAGTGCCTTCAGCATTATTAGTTCCACAGAGGCTCCAGTATGTGTACCATAATTCTTTACAGCTTATCTCAGAGGTTCCTAAAGTCCGCCATTACAGTCCACGTTTTAGGGATATCCAAGCTTGAGTCCAGATGGTTAAATCAAATGGATTGAGGTACTAATTAAGTCACCTGTGCTCAAGCATGGATATCCCTAAAATGTGGACTGTAATGGCGGACTTTGGGAACCTCTGGCTTATCTACATTTGGTCTTTATCTCACCCCTCTGGAACCCAGTCCTACACAGATATCACCAGGTATGTTCAGGGAACCATCCGAGTATGGGTTACAGTGAAGCCCATCAAAATCTTCTCTGTTATGGTCTCCTAGGACTCATCATGTAAGACCTCTAGAATCACTAAGCCGAGGTCTTCACCAATAACAGCCACCTTGGACACATTCACCGGTACTTAGGTGGCTCCCTGGACTAAACTCAAGATAGTAGAAGCTTACACGGTTATCCTAGGGCAACAAGATGTTATGCGACTGTAGGTACTCAGGAGGGAGTGAGGTATGCAAGGAGGAGAAGACAGGGTGCGGCTATAAGAGCTGATGGATATCCTAGCTGAGTAGTGGCTACGAGGACTGACATGCGGCTTTGAAAGCCGGGGAGTGGCTGGAGAACTGAGATGTAAACTGCAGAGATGTGGCCTTGAGGGCCGAGGTGTGGTTTGCGAGCCAGAGTGTGGCTTAGAAAGCCAGTGTGCAGCTGGAGTAAAATACAGAGAAGCGGCCTTGAGGGCCAACATGCGGCTTGCGAGCCGGGGTGCGGCTTTAAGAGCCGGGGTGCGGCTTTAAGAGCTGGGCTGCAGCTGGAGAGACAAGATGTTAACTGCAGAGATGCAGCCTTGAGGGCCGAGGAACGTCTTGCAAGCCAAGGTGCAGTTTGAGAGCCGGGGTCAGCTGGAGAGACCAGATGTTAACTGCAGAGATGCAGCCTTGAGGGCCAAGGTGCGGCTTGCGAGTCAAGGTGCGGTTTGAGAGCTGGGGTGTGGCTTTAGAGCCGGAGTGTGGCTTAGAAAGCCGGTGTGCAGCTGGAGATCCGGGATGTAAAATACAGAAATGCGGCCTTGAGGGCCGAGGTGTGGCTTTAGAGCCGGGGTGCAGCTGGAGAGATGAGATGTTAATTGCACAGATGCAGCCTTGAGGGCCTAGGTGCGGCTTGCGAGCCAAGGTGCGGCTTGAGAGCTGGGGTGCGGCTTTGAGAGCCGGGGTGTGGCTGGAGAGCCTAGATGTTAACTGCAGAGATGCAGCCTTGAGGGCCATGATGACAAAGACTCAGAGAATACCGCAACTAGCAGAGAAACAGAACTCTAGATGATGTAATGAGAGTAATCGCTGAGAATCTATGAAGCACAGGCAGAATCAGGCACAGATGGGCAGATACACGATTGTCAGGAACCGGAAGCACACATCAGAAAGGCTGTAGCTGGCAAGCCGGCGATGAACCAACAGGCTTAAGAAAGGTGCTGTACCAATGGATGTGAGGCAGGTGATTAATGGAATCTACAGTTGAGGAGGAACATCATCCAGTATCACGAGCCGTAGACCGGTGTTCCAATCTCCTAGCAACTGGAGGTGCCGTCCCAGTACGGCGTGTACATTATCCAGAAGCAGGATTCCGGGAGAGTGACCGGTGACATGGAGGAGAGACACCCTCGAAGCACGAGTAAGTAACAAGGCGCGCTGGCGACTCGTAATACTCTCAAACCAAACAGAAGACGTTTCCAATAGTCTAGTACGAGTTTTCAATTAGAACTTTTATTACACATATAAAAGAACATATTATTTCTGTACATTTAAAAGATGAAATTCAGGCTGTTCTGTATTAGATGTAGTTGAGAATCATCAGTCCACACACTCAACGCGTTTTGTCTCTTATAATCGCTTAGGACTTCCTCAGTACCCTTCCAATTGTGTCATGGATGGTAAAACTCAATGATCATTATGGGTAAAGTGAAATGAGTTGACGGCTCCCTCCCCCCCTGAGGATTAAGTAGCTATTTAGCAGATTAGCACTCTAGTGCCAGTAATGGGCTGAGGGAACAACTGTGACAGCTGCAGAGACAATTAATGGTAACGATTTAAGTGCCAGATTTATAATCCCATGCTTAGTCACCAAAGCAGTGATACACAGTAATGAATGGGGATATGGAAATGGCATCTGTACCCTCACTGATTGCTAGTTCTCAGTCTTCATTCATTCATTCCCTCTTATCTGTCATGCTAGGCGAAACCTCATACTGAGGGACTACTCCCACAGCCAGGCCATGCATTCAGGCCGCGGGGATTGTCAGGAGGTCCTGTCCGTCATCACCTGTGTGGCAAACTGGGGGCACTGTGTGGCAGAATGTGAACTGGGGACACATTGTGGATAATGTAAACTGTAGGCATTGTGTAGCAAAATGCAAACTGGGAACACTGCAGCATAATGTGAACTGGAGGCAATGTGTGGCACAATGTAACTGGAGTCACTGTGTGGCACAATGTAAACTGGAGGCACTGTGTGGCACAATGTAAACTGGAGGCACTGTGTGGCACAATGTAAACTGGAGGCACTGTGTGGCACAATGTAAACTGGGACACAGTATGGCATAATGTGAACTGAGAGCATTACAGTATGGCATAATGTGAACTGAGAGCACTACAGTATGGCATAACATGAACTGAGAGCACTACAGTATGGCATAATGTGAACTGAGAGCATTACAGTATGGCATAATGTGAACTGAGAGCACTACAGTATGGCATATCGTGAACTGAAGTCCTGATTCACAGCCGGACACTCTCACAGAGAGCTCGCTCTGAATCAGGGCCGTCCCTGCTCCTTTTTGGAACAGCCTCCTGGCCGCTCGCATAGCTGTCGGTGACCACCCACAGATATAGCGAGCGGCCAAAATGATGGTCGCTTTGGTCAAGACCATCGCGACGATCGAGCTTGCGATGAGACCCTGCGGTAGGGTCTCGCTGCCGCAAGCCCAGGAGTGCTTTTGGCTCTATCAGAGCCAAAAGCACTACCACTGACATCACTAGTGATGTCAGTGGGGCCGGCCCCAGATGGTAGGCGTTCCCATGGGAACGCCTCCGTCTGGTTAGCCACGCCCCCGGCGCGCCCACCAAAGGGGGCGTACTGTCAATCAACATCGACAGCACGCCCCCTTTGGTGCGAGACCCATAACGATGCCTTGGCCTTCATTATTCGGGTCTCGCGCATGCGCACGATGGAGCCACCTCCGTCGTGCGCATGCACATTTAGGCACCATGGACCCGCTTGCGAGCGCTCAGCACTTAGCTGTGGCTATAGCGAGCGGCCAAAAAGATGGTCGCGATGGTCAAGACCATCGCGACCATCAGGCTTGCGACGAGACCCTTCTGGTAGGGTCTCGTTGCCGCAAGCCATCAACAGCACGCCCCCTTTGTAGCGAGACCCGGAGCCGGCTTGGCCGTCGCTATCCGGGTCTCGCGTATGCGCACGATGGAGCCGGCTCCCTCGTGCGCATGCGCACTGGGCTAACATCGAACCCACTTGAGAGCGCTCAGCACTTGCGAGCAGGTCTGAATCAGGCCCTGAGAGCACTACAGTATGGCATAATGTTAATTTTATTTGTAGGTGACTCCAGTTACCCTGGTGCCTCTACAATCCTTAATCCAGCACACTCTAGATGCCTAGTTCCATCCGGCCTTACAACAGAGTGTTATGTGACCATATTGCTATAGTGATCTTGCTAATTCCTAACTGTATGCCTACACAGAGGTCCACATACTCCCATTCGCTCAACAGCTGATTTGGACAGAGGAGACCAGCAGAGAAGGAGACCATGGGTAAGTTCATTCTTATCACCTCTCTGCACAATAGTGTCTAAAAGAAAGTGATACTGTCCTCATCCTTGTTACTGAAGGTGGTGAATTTTGGAGTGGATCTGTGGAGGACTAAATAAGGTGGACTCTGTGAGCAATACTTTGAAAGAACAGTGTGGAATCACATTCTTGGGATTTTATTAAGGATATTCATTAGATAACAGTGACATTGTGATTACTGCAAACCAGCTTTTATAATATATCAGGGGGGCTAAGGGGGTGCAGAAGGAGGTTAGGGAATCTGGGCGGTAGGAGCAGACCTTCCAACATGACCCCTTCCACCAGGTACAAAATGCTCTGCTCCTGGACTTCCCACCTTATTTATGATTGCAGCCACCTGTGTTGAAAGAAACACCTTTCAAATCAATGACTTAGTTCAATACAGGCGACTGCAATCATGGATTAGGTGGGAAGCCCAGGAGCAGAGCATTGTGTAACTGATGGAAGGGATCATGTTGGAGGGTAGGTAGTACGTGTCATGTTAGAATGGGGTGAAGTTAGGGCCTGATTCAGAGCCGGTCACAAGCGCTGTGCGCTCGCAACCAGGTCGATGGTGGGCTAGTGCGCATGCGCACTACGGAGCCGGCTCCGTCGTGCGCATGCTCGAGACCCGGATAACGACGGGCACTCCGTCGCTCCGGGTCTCGCAACAAAGGGGGCGAGCTGACGATGTTGAGTGACAGCACGCCCCCTTTGGTGGGAGGGCCGGGGGGGTGGCTGCCCAAATGGAGGCTTTCCCATGAGAACGCCTGTCGTTTGGGGGCAGCCCCACTGACATCACGAGAGATGTCAGTGGGAGAGATTTCGGCACAAGGGTCTCGTCGCAAGCCCGATAGTCGCGATGGTCTTGACCATCACGACCATCATCATGGCCGCTCACTATAGCTGTAGGTGGTCACCCACAGCTATGCGAGCGGCCAGGAGGCCGTTCTAAAAAAAAAAAAACCCCACCCTGATTCAGAGCGAGCGCTCTGTTAGAGCGACCGGGTCTGAATCAGGGCCTAAGGGGGTCATTCAGACCTGCTCGCGAGCGCAGGACGCTCGCAAGCTGGTCAATGTTCCCCCACTGCTCATGCACACGACGGAGGGAGCTCCGTCGTGCGCATGCGCGAGACCCGGCGAGCGACGGGCTCTCCATCGCTCCGGGTCTCGCACCAAAGGGGTCGTGCTGTCGATGTTGATTGACAGCACACCCCCTTTGGTGGGCGTGCCTGCCAGACGGAGGCGTTCCCATGGGAACGCCTACTGTCTGAAGCCGGCCCCACTGACATCACTAGTCTATCAGAGCCAAAATCACTCCCACTGACATCACTAGTGATGTCAGTGGGAGTGATTTTGGCTCTGATAGATTTGGCTCAGATAGATTTCTGATAGAGCCACAATCACTCCTGGGCTTGCGGCAGCGAGACCCTACCGCAGGGTCTCCATCGCAAGTCCGATGGTTGCGATGGTCAAGACCATCGCGACCATCATCATGGACGCTCGCATATGCTGTGGGTGGTCACCCACAGCTATGCGAGTGGCCAGGAGGCCGCTCCATTTTCATGGAGGAGGGCACTGATTCAGAGCGAGCGCTCTGGTCAGAGCGTTCGGCTCTGAATCAGGCCCTAAGTCCAGGAGGAAGCCTGCCAAGTTAAATTCCCAATTTTGCTAAAGGATTGTTCGTAATGTTCTCAGTGTATTGTGCAGTGTATTCTCTTGTCACCTTGTACCTGTAAATTAGTTTGCATGTCAATGTTTATTACCTGCCCTTGTGTACACCATTACTAAATATGTTACTACGTCTGGGGCTTAAAAGTGTGTTTACAGCTACGTTACATGTGGTCAGAGAGCGCACAGGCTACCGGTTTACATAATGAGCAGTTCGCCATCAGATATGAAGGACTCAATGAGGATTTTCAGCAAATCGTTGAGACCTGTACATTCGCAAAAGGGAAACTGTCCAATGCACTAAGAGGATTATCTGTCAGCGTGCTTATGCAGCGGGAACATCTGATATACTGACGTCTCCAGCCTGTGGGTTATGTAACGCTCACAGATGCCAAGGTATTGGATTTCATCCACTCATTACCGCCAAATAGCTTTTTGTATACAGATATGTTTATGACATGTACATTTATTCCAGGTTACCAATTTATAATGTGACTGGGTGAGCCCCTGCTCTGTCTCACCACAAATAAACATGTCACCTCTGAACAGTGTAGGTGATGTTTTTGTGAACCCATTAAACATTCACGAGATGGCAGTCTATGGGGGCAGCTCAATCCTCTGCGATGGGCCGCCACCATGTTTAGGCAGCATAGCTTCCCGATTGTTATGGTAAGTAATCTCTGCTCATTTTCCTGTGCAGCACAGGGGTTCGAGGAAAAATAATGGCTGAATTTATCAACAAGTTTTATACTATAAAACTTGTTTCCAGTGAAATATAAGTGTTGTCTGTATTTATTATTGCTGATAGCGCTGTTTTTAAGCCGCGCTATCAGCACTTCGCCCCCTCATAGCAGACGGCTTGTTTCTGCATTTATCATCGAGTGCTATGTCTAAAATAGCGCTTGTTTACCTTATTTCAATTCATCAGGTAGTGCCCTCCGATAAACAGCCGTCTGGCGGTGTCTGGCTAGCGATCTCCCCCCGGCACCCCAAAGTAAGCCCAGTATGCCTCGTGGCTGCCGGGTTTCTATGGAAACATTGCGAACAGGAATGCAGCCTCAAAATGTCCATGGCGTCTGGAAGTCTTGACTGCGCATTTGCGGGCTAAGAGCGACAGATGGCGCATGCGCAGTCTGTAAACACACAGGGCTTACCAGAATGAAATAGATCCTCTTCCGTTTGTGTATGATGACGTCATCAGCCAGTGTCCAACGTCATTCCCTACCATCCGAGTGGGCATAGAGGGGAATATAACCATGTGGTGAGTGTAGCAACAGGGGCGTATCTACCCATTGGCCAGGATGGCACTCGCCAGGGGCGCCGACCAAAGGGGGGGGGGCGCCGCCCGGTAGTGCCACCAGTAGCCAAGGGGTGGACAAGTCCCTCGGCCCCACAAGTGTAGGGTAGACCGCTGTGATAGCGGTCTGCCCTACACCATTTACAAACACACAGCCGCCAGCGGCAGCTGTGTGTTTGTAATAGCAGCCAGCCAATGAGAGTCAGACAGACTCTCATTAGCTGCTGCGTCGTCCGCGGAGGGAGCCGGCTGGAGCTCACTAATGGGCCGGCTCCCCCGCAGCATGTGATGGGAGAGACGTCATACGTCATGACGTCTCTCCCATCCAGGAGAAGAGCGGCCGGGACTCAGAGCGGACAGCGGCGGTCGCGTCAGGAGCGAGGATCAGGTAAGTTGAATTGGTTTGCTCTTTTTGTTTGTGTAAGCCTGGCACTACAGGGGGGGGCACTGAAATAGGGGGTTGCCGCTACTGGGGGCAGTTTATGGGGGGGGGTGCCCGCTACTGGGGGGCACTGTATAGGAGTGGCCACTACTGGGGGCAATTTATGGGGGTGGCCACTACTGGGAGCACTGTATAGGGGTGGCCACTGCTGTGGGCAATTTAGGGGGTGGGTGGCCACTACTGGGGGCACTGTATAGAGGTGGCCAATACTGGGGGCAATTTAGGGGGGTGGCCACTACTGGTGGCACTGTATAGGGGGGACTACTACTGGGGGCACTGTATAGGGGGGGACTACTACTGGGGCCTACTACTGGGGGGCACTGTATGGGGGGACTGCTACTGGGGGCACTTTATAGGGGGGTTACTACTGGGGCACTGCATAGGGGGTCTACTACTGGGGGCACTGTATAGGGGGCTACTTACTGGGGGCAATGCAGCTTAGGAGGGATTACTTCTGGGGGATTACTATTGAGGGCACTGCATAGGGGGGGGTACCAATCCATTACATTGCCAGGGGCGCTTGGATCACTACATACACCCCTGAGTAGCAAGACACCGTGCCCACCAGGGCTTACATTCCTTCGTCAGCGCTGCTTGACTGTTAAAAGCTGAGCTGACAAGCCAATTTACGCTACCGCTTGCATTGAAGTTTAACCAAACAGACAGCACGGCGAGTGATAACACTAATTAGCACAGCACAGCAAGATGTTTGATGAATGGGGCCCTATGTTAGTTACCTCGCCGCGGAATGCCTTTGCGCACGTTGCTGAGATGCAAACAACATTGATGTGATCTCCAGGAACCAGCGCCATTGGAAAGGCAGTTGTAGACCAGATCCAGACTTCTAGCTGCCCGATAAGGCCAGTGTGGATTATTGTTGCCTTGTCCTAAAATATTGGTTCTGCCCTGTCTGTATTTTATGAGGTGCGTGGTAAATCCATGGTAAACCTTTCGCATAATATTTATATAATGGGTTATAAATAAGGAAAAACATTTATATAACAATCTGTACAGAAAGATTTTCTGTCCATTCTGTGATTGCACAGTAACAGTAATACTGCCCATGGGAAGCGCCCCCATCATTCTTCTCTTTCCAGATAAGAGCCCGACCTACATCCCCTGTCTGCGCCATTAAGCTCCTCACCTGTATACAGCAGTACGACACTCTTCTTCCCCCAGTTTGCATGGCTGTGTGGTGGCAATGAGTAATCTCTGACACACACCTGGCAGAGACGTTTTAACACCTGGGGGTGGGGGTTGTGATCAGCAGCAGCAGCTTCCCCTCCGTGCGGCAGGCTCCTCACAGTGGGATGCAGTCAGCATCCCGGCGGTCGGAAACCCAGCTCCAGAAGCCTGGCCGCTGACATCCTGACGGTAAGTATTAGGCTTGAGGATAGGATTAGGCACTAGGAGGAGGTTTAGAGTTAGGCTGTGGAAGGGGAGGGTTAGCTGCAGGAGGGGAGGGTTAAGGTGCATGGAACGATATATCGTTACGATATGAACGATAACGTTATCGCTCAACGATATATCGTTCCGTATATATGCAATGAACGACCAACGATGTGCGGTCCCGCTGGACGATAACGATATCGTCCATCGTGCATGCATACAGGCCAATCTGGATGATATAGTGCATTTTCATAGGGTTTGCAATCGTTGGTGGTTCATTGTTGATGGTATCTTTGGTGTGTGGATGTACAATATTGTTCATCCAGCACACCAGGAATTTCAAGGGAGATCGTTCAGCGATATCGTTCGCTGAACGATTGTCCCGTGTGTACCCAGCAATTAGGGTACTTACCAGCAGGTGTCGGTATTCTGACCACCGGGATCCTGTACCCAACCCCTCACACCTACCTATTGCCAGTGGTGCCATCTTCTGTATGATATATTCAGAGGATGGAGCAAGTGCATTAAGGCCCCATACACCAGCAGCCTGAAAACCGCAATTGAACAATTTGAAGATTTATTGCCCGATCTTAGGATTTCCCAATCTAGCAATCTGCGCCCATACACTACAGATCTTTTTCAGTAATTTGCAGATCGATTGCAGCAAACACAGATCTGCCAATCTTGAAAGGTTCCATCATTTTACTGGTAACGGTCTGCAAATCTGCTGATAATCTCCATACACTAGCAATCAACAGCCCCAATCCATCTGTGACTAGCAATCAACAGCCCCAATCCACTTGCCCCCCCAAGTAATGTCCCCAGTAGTAATGTCCACCCCTCGAGTAATGCCCCCAGTAGTAATGCCTCCCTGAGTAATGCCCCTAGTAGTAATGCCCCTAATAGAAAACCAAAAAAAGAGAAAAACCTGGCGCTGTTCTAGACAGTTTACTTCTAAGCTGAGACTGCAGCTCTCTATGGGAAATCTACTCAAGATCTCCTAATCTGAAACATAGAAAATATATACAAAAGAGAGCGCTGGGACAGCTAATAATATTAAAATATAATTTATTATAAATCCTCAAACTTCGATAATTCAATCATATACCAGATATGATCGATAATATATAACCAATTGTCTAGCGTAATGACAGAATTGTGTGTATAGAATACAAAAACATTAAAACACAAAAATTATTATTCAGACTTATACACCATATAAAGTCAATATCATGCACATATAAATATAAATATCTGCATTAATAACTATAGTTGTTTATTTATATAAAGAAGCAAAAAGCTTCAATAGTTTCCAGTGCAGATATATAGTTGTTCCAAACTTATATTTAATGAATTATGCACAGTATCTGATCCATATGCACATATAATTTTCCAGCCAATGAATATAGATAACCTCAAAAATGTTTAAAACATTCAAATTAAAAAAAGCCCAATATCTTATAACAACATATACATATCTAGAAAAGTATCCGTAATTATTGAAGCATCAACTTCCGTATTGATCCAAGGATAAATATAGCAGTGCTATAACAATTAAGGCAGTAGAAGGGAGACAAGTGAAAATATTGAGACAACTCAAATTTGCAGCATATAAGACTGCTATATTTATCCTTGGATCAATACGGAAGTTGATGCTTCAATAATTGGCTGGAAAATTATATGTGCATATGGATCAGATACTGTGCATAATCCATTAAATATAAGTTTGGAACAACTATATATCTGCACTAGAAACTATTGAAGCTTTTTGCTTCTTTATATAAATAAACAACTATAGTTATTAATGCAGATATTTATATTTATATGTGCATGATATTGACTTTATATGGTGTATAAGTCTGAATAATAATTTTTGTGTTTTAATGTTTTTGTATTCTATACACACAATTCTGTCATTACGCTAGACAATTGGTTATATATTATCGATCATATCTGGTATATGATTGAATTATCGAAGTTTGAGGATTTATAATAAATTATATTTTAATATTATTAGCTGTCCCAGCGCTCTCTTTTGTATATATTCCCTAATAGAAAAGCCGCTTGCACAAAAAAAAGGCTAATACTTACCTTAAGCTCCACTCCCGCGTCCGCTGCAGTCCACATCCAGTCCGTTCGGCTGCTCCTCTGCACCATGGGAGAGACATCATGACGTCCCTCCCATAGTGCACTGCGTGAGTCGGGAGCCAGAGCTCATGAGTGAGCTCCAGTCTCCGACTCTGGCGGCCGCTGCGGGGAGGGAGCTGGGCGCCCGCTAGTTACAAATTCAGCGGGCGCCTGGCAAATGGAGCCTCCCTGCGGCGCCAGGGTTAGGTTGCCAGAGGATTCTTCGGCCCACCTTAACCCCGATGGGTGTGGGGGCCCAGGAACAACCACCCCTGTCGCCCCCCCATTAATCCGGCCCTGGGGCCAAATAACCTATCAGTATATTTTTGGAGTGTGGGAGGAAACCGGTGTACCAAGGGGAAACCCACGCAAGCACAGGGAGAATATACAAACTCCACACAGTTAGGGCCATAGTGGGAATTGAACCCATGACCTCAGTGCTGTGAGGCAGTAATGCTAACCATTACACCGTCTATGCTGCCCATATGCAATGCTTCCTGTAGCAGTGCCCCTTATGAAATGCCCCCTGTTGTAGTGCACATCATGCAGTGCCCCCAGTAGTAGTGCTAGTTATGCAGTGCCCGAGTTGTATTGCACATTATGCAATGCCCCCAGTAGTAGTGCCCCTTATACAGAGCCCCCAGTGTGTGCCCCTTATACATTGCCCGCCAATGCAGTGCCTACACTAGTATGCAATATATAGTGCCCCTTATAAAGTGCCCCCTATGCAGTTCTCAATATACAGTGCCCCCAGTAGCAGTGCCTTTGACATAAAACAGGGTAGCCAACCCTGGTCCTCAAGAGCTACCAACAGTGCATGTTTTGCAGGTCTCCTCACAGAATCACAAGTGTAATAATTAGCTCCACCTGTGGATCTTTTCAAATGTGTTAGTGAGTAATGACTACACCTGTGCACCAGCTAGGTGGTCTGGAAAACGTGAACTGGTGGTAGCTCTTGAGGACCGAGGTTGGCTACCACTGACATAAAACATGTAGACACAAACACGTCACACACACACAATATTACACTTAACTGAAAACCCGCTTCTGCTCCTGCACCCGCCGCTGTCTGCTGCTCCCGTACCGCTATCGGCACTATGGGAGAGATGACATGACGTCTCTACCTTCACCCAGTGTGGGAGCCGGAAGGCAGGAGCTCGCGAGTGGTTCTCAAACTCGGTCCTCAGGACCCCACACAGGACACATTTTCCAGGTCACCCAGCAGGGGCACAGGAGTATTCATTACTCACTGTCACAGTTTAAAAGATCCACAGGTGGAGATAATTATTTCACTTGTGATTCTGTGAGGAGACCCGGAAAACATGCACTCTGAGGACCGAGTTTGAGAACCTGTGTTCTAGAAGATAATAGCTAGAATCTGATTGGTTGCTATGGGCAACATCTCTTCTTAAACTCACTTCTAAAAACTCTCACTTTAGTAAATTTGCTTCTTAGTCTTAACAGGCCTGTTTCCACGGGTAGTGAGACACTGAGTAAAACCCCTGACACACATTTATCAGCCTCTTATCAGGCTGAAGACCTAAAGACCCTAAATGGACCTAATGGATGGAGCCCGCTTTCAGTCTCCATTCATCCCCAGGAACCCTTATCCGGCTTTTACTAAAGCCCAAACCTCTATCAAGTCTGTTTTGCAATCACAGACATTTTCCTGGGGTTTTAATAGGAATCAGTATGATTTACCTATGTCCGGCAGTTCAAATCCCGACAGCGGTAACCCGGCAGGAGTGAAAATCTCGATTGTCTAAAGGTAAGTATTGCCTAACCCTATTCTACCCTCTAATCCTAACCCTCCTTTAGGGGTGCCTAACCCTAACCTCCCCCCTAAAGCTGGCCACACACTAGACCAACTTACATCCAACCAGCCAACTTGTTGATTGGTTGGAATGAAAATCTGGTAAGCAATGGGAGTAACTGATGATCAGCAATTTGCTCCTAAATGCCAGAAAACAGATGAAGATGGACGTTCAGACAAGTTTGTTAAATGTTTGATCTAAACTATTTATTCAAACAACAGTTTTGGTCCATTTTCCAGCGTTTGGGAGCAAATTGCTGATTGTCATTTGCTTTCATTCCTTACCAGATATTCATTCCAACCAATCAACAAGTTGGCTGGTTGGACAGATAATCTGTAGATGTGTGGCCAGCTTAAGTGTCTAACCCTAATCCCCCCCCTCTGCCTAAACCTAACCCCCACTTCCCCGCCGCCTAAACCTAAGTCCCCCGGGGGGGTGCCTAACCCTAGCCTTCCCCCGGGGGTGCCTAACTCTAACCCTCCCCCCCTTCCCCTAGCCTAACCCCAACCTCCCGGTGGCTTGAATGAATCTCGAATGTCTGGCCTCACAAGACGCATTTTACTGTGAACCCAGTGTCCCAGGCACAAAGGAGGCAGCCAAATATATCCAGCAGACAATCTTTCATTTCACTAGAAACCAGTGACTTAGAGATGTGTCCTTACAAACTGTGGCTTCAGTCGTAGCAAACCGGTCACCTCAGCGCATCAGGTCCTGGGCGACTCTGCTGCGCTGAGCGTCTTTTTTGCACAAAATGTGCGTTTTATTTGCACAAATAAAATAAATGAAAGCAACACAACTACATGGCTAATTGACATTTGTACATCTGTGCGCGATGCAGCACTCGCCGCTTATTCTCGCACCGAGTTCCCTTGTGCTTCATCTGTAATTTTGTTCGTGTATGAAAATAATTCCTGTGCGGTTAAAGTCACAGCCCAGCGCCTCTAGTACCCTGTGAGCGGCTTTTTGCAGCATCTGCGATGTCCTCACTCGCGCAGTATGGCGTATTGAGGATACTTCTATGAGGACACATCTGTATTACAAATGCATAGCTGTTACTTTTTCCCTGATTCCAAAGAGAAAAGTGTCTACCAGAGAAAGGACTTGGGAGCCTATTTATGAAGCTATTTTATTACAAAAATCACCTGGCAGCTTCCGCTTAGGTGAAGCTTAGGATCGAGGAGAATTAGTCTAACCTTAATCGCGATATACCGGCTGAGGCACCATGGTAAATTCCCACAAAGATCCTTCCCTTATTGGTATTTAATAGGGCATATTTGTGGTGCTTTGTTAATATGCAACTAATCCTGTTGGATCACAAAAGTCAGCTGCTCCTTGCTGCTAAATGCAAGGGCCATTACTCCCTGCTCATTCTCCTTGACCTCTCTGCTGCTTTTGACACTGTAGACCACCCTCTCCTTCTGCATATCCTTCACTCCCTTGGTCCACGTGACACTGCCCTCTCCTGGCTGTCCTCCTACCTCTCTGACCGATCCTTCTCTGTCTCCTCTCATGACTCCTCTTCCCCTCACAGCCTTTTAGAGTAAGTGTTCCCCAAGGTTCTGTTTTTGGAGCTCTCCTATTATCAGCTCTTTTGACCCCCATTCTCCTCTCTATGCTGATGATACTCAGATCTACCTCTCCTCCCCTGACCTCTCCCCCTCTCTCCTCACTCGTATCTCCAACTGTCCCAGAGATTCTTAAACTTAATATGTCTAATACTGAACTAATCATTTTCACACCCCTCAAAATAACCTCACTTCCCATAATTTCTTTATCAATTGATGGCACAACTATGTCCTCTAGCCCCAAAGTGCGCTGTCTTGGAGTTATCCTGGACTCTTTCCTCTCCTTCAAACCACATATCCAGAATCTCTCGCAGTCCTGTTGTTTTCATCAGGGCCGGATTAAGGTCTGTGGGGGCCCCTGGGCAGCAAACTTGTTGGGGCCCCTATATACCACCATTTTTTGTCCCCCCAGGAGCATTTATTTATTTGTATGCACCTTAATGCCCCCAGTAGTAATGCCTCTCTTGCAATGCCCACTGTAGTAGTGCCCCTTATGCAATCTCCTGGTTTTCATCTTAAAAATATTTCCAAGATTAGACCCTTTCTCACCCAGGATGCCACTAAAACCATCATACACTCATTGGTCATCTCCAGATTGGACTATTGTAACCTCCTCCTATCTGGCCTCCCCAACTCCCATCTCTCTCCAGTCTGTCCTCAATGCTACCGCTCGACTCATCTTCCTCTCTAAATGCTCTGCATCTGCCTCCCCTCTCCTACAAATCCTCCACTGACTCCCCTTCCCTTTCAGAACCCAATTCAAGGTTCTCACGCTAACTTACTAAGCCCTCACCCAATCTTCTCCCATTTACATCTCTGATCTCATCTCCCTTCACTCTCCTGTCTGCCCTCTTCGTTCAACAAATGCACGCCGCCTCTCATGCCAATTGATTCATCTCACTCCCGCCTCCAAGACTTTGCCCGCGCTGCTCCCCACTTTTGGAACTCTCTCCCGCTTCCCGTCAGACTCTCCACCTCTCTTCAATCCTTCAAATGGGCTCTCAAGACCCACTACTTCATCATAGCTTTCCAGCTCTCATCTAACCTGCTGCAACATGCTCCTTCCTCCCTGTCTACCCCATCTGTGTCACCCCTGTTTGTCTGCCCCTCCCTTTTAGAATGTAAGCTCTCAAGACCCACTACTTCATCATAGCCATCCAGCTCTCATCTTAACTCCCTGCTACATGCTCCTTCCTCCCTGTCTACCCCATCTGAGTCACCCCTGTTTTTCTGCCCCTCCATTTTAGAATGTAAGCTCTTACGAGCAGGGCCCTCTACCCCCTTGTGCTTCTCCCTACTTTACTTTCATCTTCTTCTTACCCCCCACTAGGGCACCTAACACTTGGCTGCTTTGCTCTATTACTTATATGGGTGTTATGGTTGCTAATGTAGCAATGTATATTATCCATGTTCCTTGTCCTATATTGTACTGTACTGTAAGTAACTGGTGAACTTATTTGTTTATGTATTGTGTAAGGCGCTGCAGAACACTTGTGGTGCCATATAAATAATAATAATAATAATAATAATAATAATAATAATAGATGGCCAACAATGAAACTGCTACCTGATATGGTTCCTGTTATACTATTAGTGACCACTAGAGGGAAGCAGCTGTTTACCTCAGCAGCTGTTTACACTGGCCAGTGTACAGTGTATGATTTTTCAATACAGTACGTAGATTTTAGGGGTTAGAGATGTACGAAGCCACAGAAACTCTGTTTATCATTATTTGGTTTTTGGTTCAAAGTTTGCAAATAGCTTAAAATAATATTTTTGCTTTTATAAAAAGTCTGCTTGTGAATTGTGCATTGCTAACTGTAGGCGGACACCAGATTCGGTCCTCCCCATCCAAATATATGAGCTGTCTCTAATCTCTTTAGGATAGGCAGCCAGCATAACGCTGTGGGGCTCAATTGGAGATGGACGTATTTGCGCTCCCAACATATATAGTAAAATATTAATGCAAAATAAAATGTATTTTAAGGCAACCCTAAGATGCACGCAGTTCACAAACAGTAGTATTTGCGCCACATTAATTACTGGCCCAATTTCCATTTACCCATATTTTGTCCTTTTACTGTCAATGTTGAGCTGTTGGCTTCAGCAGCAGAAAATTGTAGTAATGTGTCACTATATAGACTGGTGCAGTAGGGGAGGCCTGGCAACATCTGGCCTGGGGGGCACACACAAAAAAAAGGTTCTTCTGCCAACCCATGCAGATGTGGTTTGTCTAATGTTGCTGTGATAATATAGGGCCAATAGCCAATAAAGTACGTGAAAAATTATGTCTAAAAGCTACATGTCAAACACAATACCTACCAGACTAGCATTCAGCATGCCTGTGACTGCCACACAAGACAGAGAGCATGCCTGTGACTGCCACACAAGACAGAGAGCATTCCTGTGACTGACACACAAGACAGTGAGCATACCAATGACTGCCACACTATATAGAGAGCATTCCTGTGACTGCTACACAATATAGAGAGCATCCCTGTGATTTGCCACACAAGACAGTGAGCATACCTGTGACTGCCACATAATACAGAGAGCATCCCTGTGACTGCCAAACAAGATAGTGAGCATATCTGTGACTGCCACCTATATAGAGAGCATTCCTGTGACTGCCACACAATATAGAGAGCATCCCTGTGATTTGCCACACAAGACAGTGAGCATACCTGTGACTGCCACACAATACAGAGAGCATCCCTGTGACTGCAACACAAGATAGTGAGCATACATGTGACTGCCACACTATATAGAGAGCATTCCTGTGACTGCCACATAATATAGAGAGCATCCCTGTGATTTGCCACACAAGACAGTGAGAATACCTGTGACTGCCACACAATACAGATAGTATCCCTGTGACTGCCACACAAGATAGTGAGCATACCTGTGACTGCCACACAATACAGAGAGCATCCCTGTGAAAGTCATACGATATAGAGAAGCATCCCAGTGATGCCCATGCAAAAAAAAACAATGTATGATTTCTTCATCTTTATAGGGATTTGTGCATTTCCACAATTTTGGGTGTAACTCTTGGCACTTAGCTGTGACTAAATCCTCTGCATCAGCTCATAGTTCTCTCATTACCAGTAATAGTAGCTCTCTTCCCTCTGACCTATGATTGCCTAATTATGAAGCATAGTGCTCGCAAGCGGGTCGAGGGTCGGGCAGAGTGCACGATCCCCAGAGCGAGTGAGAGCTTCATTTGCTCGAGGCTTGCAGCAAAACAGGGCAGCTGTCGATGTTGATCGACAGCTTGCCCTGTTTTGTAGGCGGGTCGGGGGGGTGGCTGCACAAACGGAGGCATTCCCAAAGGAACACCTGCCATTTGTGGGCGGCCCTACTGACATCACACGTGATGTCAGTAGTGAACTTCCTGCTCTATTAGAGCAGGAAGTTCACTGGGGCTTGCAGTGGATGAGACTCTACCACAAGGGTCTCGTCGCAAGCCCGATGGTCGCGATAATCGCGACCATCGCCAGGCCACCTGCACAAGCTGTGGGTGGTCACCCACAGCTATGCGAGCGGCCTGGAGGCGGATTTTTTTCTTTTAAATCCGCCCTGATTCAGAGCGAGCGCTCGCAAATAGCAAGCGCCTCTGAATCAGGACCACAGTACACATCACAAATCCATAACGTTGCAGGAACACTCATCATTTTGGATGCCAGCCTAATTCCATTGCTGCTCTGTTTCCTGAGTGTACACATGCTGACACTCTAACACAGGGGTGGGCAATAATCAGCTCTCCACCTGCTGTAGAACTACACACCCCAGCATGCCCTGCCACAGTTTTGCTTTTTGGTCATGCTGAAAATGTTGCAGGGTATGTGTAGGTCAACAGCAGCTGGAGGGCAGCTTATTGCCCACAGCTCAAAACTTAGATTTACGGGTATAATTATTAAATATCGACATCTAGACCTGATAATAATAATTTCTTATTCCAACTTTTCGCGGCAATAAGACATTAAGGGCTCTATTCATTGCTATTCATCCCGATCGAGCGGATCCCGGGCGCCGTGAGCAGACAGCCGCGGGGGGGAGGGTTAGGTTTAGCGCACCTGGGGGGGAATTAGGGTTAGGCATCCCCCCGGGAGGGTTAGGGTTAGGCTAGGGGGAGGGAGGGGTAGGGTTAGGCACCCCTGGGGGAGACTTAGGTTTAGGCACCCCCCCAGGTTTAGGCAGCGGGGAAGGGGGGGTTAGGGTTAGGCACTTAGAGGGAGGGTTAGGGTTAGGCACAGGGTGGGAGGTTAGGGTTAGGCACCCCCTAAGGAGGGTTAGGGTTAGGGGAGTTAGGTTAGATTAGTTCATACTTACCTCACCACGATTGGGATTTCCAGCGCTGTCGGGCTTCCGCTGCCGGGCTCTGCTGTTTTGTCGGGCTGCCGCTGCCGGGATTCGATCTCCCGGCCATGCGGCAGCCGGCATATCATACCGATTCCCACCAGACTAACTCCAGGTGCTAAAACATAAAAGCCAAGTTTTTATATATAACTTTTGTCCTATTCAAATCACCTCAGTTCAACTATTAAATTCCTTGGGGTTGACTACATTCATGGAGGAGATTACCAGGATCATCTATAGATACAGAAGAGATCCCACTGGGATCTACTACTGCCACAAAGATGCATTACTTAGGATTTCCTGAGACACCCAGAAGGCTACTAGGGTCTCCTTGGGTACCCAGAAGTCGAATGTGTTCTTCCGAGACACAAACGTGACTAACTGAAAGATCACTGTCATTGTGGTAAATTCTGAGACCACTGACACTAGGCCAAATGCAGATGTAATACCCCACTATGCAAGGTATTATGCCTAACACTGTGCGGACAATTCCCAGCAGTCTCTGCAGCTGCTCAGGAGGTCAGGAGCAGGTCACATGACCAATGTCAGGCAGGTGACAGTTGGAAGGGAGCGGCAGTTGGCAATGGCAGTTCATTGAGGTAGTAGAGAATGAAGGGTAGCCCTTGCTGCCTTTTTCTCACCTGAAGTGTTTGTTAGGCTTTGGAGTACTCCCCTCACGGAGAACCGGAAAGCAGTGTTGCTGTGACAGCGGAGTTGAGTGCCTTCACACCGGACCACCTGCTTATGGAGCAGCAGCTGGAGGTGCGGCCAGTGAAGAGTGACTCATGGACGACACCTTCATGGATCGGGGACCTCCCACTGCTGTTGGGAGGTGACGTGGTGATCACGCAGAGAGGGGAGTGATTGGTAATAGCCAACATTAATCCCTCTATTGGGCTCCCCACAGCAGGCTCCATAGCAGCAGACAGGCTCCCATACTATAGCCAGGGCCTCTGCTGTCAGGATAATCACTCCAGTAATATTAAATTACCACATATGACAGCCAGGACAGCTTATTTGCAAAGGAGCATCTCCCTGCCTTATAGCCCATGTGACTTGCATCCACCCCTATTTAATCACATGGGCACTAAACAAAGTGAACATTGGTAGACTATGTTTAATGAATATAAAGCTCAGGGTCCACTGTTAATGGAGAAAGTAATCTAGGGATTGAGGGCCTGATTCAGAGGCGCTCGCAAATAGCGAGTGCTCGCTCTGAATCAGGGCGGCCTGTTTTTATTTTGGCCGGCCTCCAGGCCGCACGCTAAGCTGTGGGTGACCACCCACAGCTTTAGCAGGCGGCCAGGTGATAGTCGTGATGATTGCAACCATCTGGCTTGCGACGAGACCCTTGTGGTAGGGTCTCACCCTCCACAAGCCCCAGTGAACTCCCTGCTCTAATAGAGCAGGAAGTTCACTACTGACATTATGTGTGATGTCAGTAGGGCCGCCCCCAAACGGTGCGAGCTGTCGATCAACATCGACAGCCGCGAGCCCCAAGCGAGTGAAGTTCTCACTCGCTTCAGGGCTCGCGTACGCACTGCCCGGCCATCGACACGCTTGCGAGCACTATGTGCTCGCGAGCGGGTCTGAATTAGGCCCTGAGACCAAACCATTAGCTGCAGTATTCAATATAAAACTGCCCAGTAGCAAGGGAGTGAACCAGTTACCTTAGCAGACTTCTGCTCCTTAAATAGATACTGTTACTGTTGGAGCCTGAGAACTTGCAGACACTTTGACCAAAAGGATATTGCTACAGAATAGTTACAAAACTGCTACACAATTATAATTCTGAGAAAGCTCTTGGTTGTTACAGTAGCTCTTTCCCAAGAAACTACTCAGCTAGCTGATATTTTCAAGAGAATTGCACAGGAAGGCCAATATAGTTCGATTTAAGTGATCTTACATCAGCAAAGGATAATTTAAAACAGTGTGATCACCACCTTGTACAGCCTTAACGAACCCGGGCAACTAGTTGTGCACCATCTAATCAGAAAGCGCTAGTCTTTTTCCCATGGACTATTACTTATTTTGTTAGTATAAGGGAGTAGTATTTTGCATAAGGAATTAGATAGGAAATAGTCCTATCAGTTCATTAGTATTGCAGGGTTTATCAATGTTTTGTTCAGTCTTCATGCATTATAAGAAAATACATGGTAATATATGAAATGTACTAACCTTTAGAGATTCGCAGGGTTCCAGATCTATGCAGTGATTCTGCTGGTTGCCGACTTCCTGAAAAATAACACCCACTGCATTATTTCTGATGTGTATTACCTTTGATTGTGTTTTATCGCTGAATTCATTGTTACAGTAAAGCGTTGTTTGTGTTCTGAATTGCTATTCTATTATTCTCAATAAAATCCACAGCGTGCATCAGTTGGAAGTTACTGTGCTCGACTCCTCACCTCTCTGTAAGTTGGCCCAAATAGGAAACCCAAGATGGAATAATTCTTACAAACACCAGCCCCGTGGGGTTATCACACAGAGACCACCTGCACAGAGTCCAACAGTTCACCATAATGAAATGTATTAAGTAGGAGGAGCCAACATCCTGTTCTGGTGCCATTTGCTGCCTGTCTGAGGGAACATCAAGGATAATAGGACTTGTGAGCCCTGACGTTTCAGGCCGTCCAAGACCTTCTCACATGGTACTTAGGGCCTGATTCAGCAAGGATCGCTATTGCGACCGCAGCTGCAATTACGCACGGAGTTTAACTGCGATGATATGCTGATCCTTTGCAGTCGCTATGCCATCGCAGCACTACACAAGGACGCCCACTTTACCTTACACACATCTGTAATGTTTAGCAAGACTGCAAAACCATCGGTGCAATGGAGAACCATCGCAGCTTCACGCACACTTGCACAAGCTCTGATCTTAATTGCTAACTGCTGTGCACATTATGAGTCCTCAGGCTGTGTTTGTGTATTGCAGTGGATAATTTATTCACGCCCCTGTAACGTCATTCAATTGCACAAGCGCGTCTACGTTTCGCTGACCACCCCTCCCATCACCTCCAACAAACAGCACTTCCTGTCAATCACTCTGCGATGGGTCTGCGTAGACACTGTGATTGCAGTCCTGATTGCAGTGGCCGGTTCGCGCATGCGTACTGCGATGGATACGCATGCACAGTATGCAACAATCAGCAGATTGCATGCATATTACCAACTGTGGTCCTTGCTGAATCAGGCCTTTAGGGGTCTAGTTACTAAGCAGTGTTAGGAGACAGAGTGAAAAGTGATAAGGTACCAGCCAATCAGCTCCCAACTGTCATCTCACAGGCTGTGTTTGAAATATGACAGTTAGGAGCTGATTGGCTGGCACCTTATCACTTTCTTATCACTTTTCACTCTGTCTCCTAACACTGCTTAGTAAATAGACCCCTTAGTCTCTTGAAGCCTTTTTCTAATATTTACAGTAGGCGCTCATGTTACTTTATTATTAATGCTGTTTGAAATTGTTATAAATATGAGTACAAATGGTGGTGTATTAAAATATATTAATACATCTTATGGAATTGCACCATATACCACATTCTTTACCATATCTCATGATACCGTGAATTTATCCTATAATACGTCTGAATGTTTGACATATGGCAAATGAGGGAAGAACGAAATAAAAACCTGAAATGAGCCATAAATCAGCGGCCACTCAGTAAGAGTCCACACTTACCGGGAGTTCTCCGGTGAAGATCTTTCCACCACCACCAAGCCCCGTTTTGCTCCCACACGTAATAGGGTCTTAAAGAGATTACCACAATCGGTACAGTATGTTGTTGTTTTTGATCACTTCCTTTTTTTGGTCCTGAATTGTTTATTTGGAAGTTAAGCTGCTTACACACGTAAAGATTATCTGTCCAACCATCCAACTAGTTGATTGGTTGGAATGAAAATCTGGTAACGTATGGGCTGAGGAGTAGCGTGTAGCCAGGGTGCCCGGAGCACGTGCGTGCTATGCCCCCCCCCCATTCAAGTGTTCCAGGGAGGAGGCGGGTCCATATGGGATTAAAGTAAAGAGATGTAAAAATAAAGATATGGGGCAGCCCCCTGTAGTGGTGCCCGTATGCAGTGCCCCTTGTAGTGGTGCCCATATGCAATGCCCCCTGTTGTGGTGCCCATATGAAGTGCCCCCTGTAGTGGTGCCCATATGCCATTGCCCCCTCTAGTTGAGCCCTTATGCAATGCCCCCTGTAGTGGTGCCCATATGCAGAGCCCCTTGTGCCCCAGGAGATGTCCCCCTTATGCAGGCCTCCAGTAGTGCCCCTGTAGTGATCTCCCCTATGCAGTGCCCCTTATACAGTGCCCCCAGTAGTGGTTTCCTCCCTGTGCAGTGCCCCTTGTGCCCCCAGTAGTAAGCCCCTTATATAGTGCCCCCAGTAGTGGTACCCCCTATGCAGTGCCACCAGTAGTGATACCCCCTTATGCAATGCCCCCTGTAGTGGTGCCCATATGCAGAGCCCCTTGTGCCCCAGGAGAGGCCCCCCTTATGCAGGCCTCCAGTAGTGCCCCCGTAGTGATCTCCCCTATGCAGTGCCCCTTATACAGTGCCCCCAGTAGTGGTTCCCCCCTGTGCAGTGCCCCTTGTGCCCCCAGTAGTAAGCCCCTTATATAGTGCCCCCAGTAGTGGTACCCCCTATGCAGTGCCCCCAGTAGTGGTACTCCCTATGCAGTGCCCCTTATATAGTTTCCCCAGTAGTAGTCCTCACCATGCAGTGCCCCCAATAGTGTTAATCCTTATGCAGTGCCCCTTAAATAGTGGCCCCAGTTGTAGTCCCCCCCCTATGCAGTACCCCCAGTATTGCCCTTTATATAGAGCCCCCAGTAGTGGTCCCCCGATGCAGTGCCCCCAGTGGTAGTCCCCCCCTATGCAGTGCCCCTAGTAGTAGACCCCTCCCCTTGTAGCACCCCTAGTAATAGTCCCCCACTTGTAGTGCCCCTAGTAGTAGTCCCCCCCTTGTAGTGCCCCTAGTAGTAGTCCCCCCCTTGTAGTGTCCCTAGTAGTACTCCCCCCTTTGTAGTGTCCCTAGTAGTAGTCCCCCCTTTGTAGTGTCCCTAGTGGTAGTCCCCCCCTTGTAGTGTCCCTAGTAGTAGTCCCCGCTTTGTAGTGTCCCTAGTAGTAGTCCCCCCTTTGTAGTGCCCCTAGTAGTGGTCCCCCGATGCAGTGCCCATAGTAGTTGTCCCCACCTTGTAGTGCCCCCAGTAGTAGTCCCCCCTTGTAGTTCCCCTAGTAGTTGTCCCCCCCTTGTACTGCCCACAGTAGTGGTCCACCCCCAATAGTCACACATAATTAGAAAAAGAAAACCCACTTACCTGAATCCCCGCTTCCGCCGCCAACCGCTCCTCCGTCTGTTCCCCCGGGCCAGCCCGCTCTGCATTATGGAAGAGATGTCATGCACCTGTATATAAAGTGCGCCTATCTTGCACCTGTATTTAGACTTAGGGTGGTATTCAATTTGGAGCGAAAAGTCCATGCTGAACTTTTCGCTCCAGATCGGAGGTTTGACGGGGATAAAGTATTGGGCGTGTGCTCGCTTTATCCCCATATTCAATTAGGAATCAGTGAAAACAGGCGGCAGAAAGGTAAGTATGGGGGAAAAAAATCAGGAATTTTCGGGAATTGTTCCTGGGAGCCCCCTAAAGATGTCTAGACATGGGGGATCACTATGGGTACCCCCATTTTTGCCTGCTGAAGGAAGTCAGGGTTTGTGATAGCCGCAGGCAGGTGCATAAATGTGGCGTTAAAGAAGGGGTGAAGAATAACACTTAGATTTTAAAAAAAAATAAAAAAAATATTTCCTTCAAATTTGGGGTACATGAAAATGAGTGCAAGCATATTTTTAATTCCCTAAAGTTATTTTTCAAAATTCTTCAAAAATGCTCCTGCCGCTACTACCCACATTCTGTAAAACACCTGCCGCGTACTTGGGAACTCCTCTGGAATTAATTTCGGCACTTTAGAAGTTAGTCCCCAATTTTTTTTTTTTCATCCCAAAATTAAACCTAATTTTTGGGGGTTTCCCGATTATTTTTTAAATCTTTTTTTGACACAAATCTTTTTTAGGGGACATTCCCAGGGGTGCAGGCTATATTTATTTAAGCCTGCACTCCTAAACCCCAATTCTGCACTTTTTTTCACATGTAAAACATGGTGAAAAGTTATCCCCATTTTTTACAATGACTTTTCCACCGGCGAAACGTCTTTGTAATTGAATACGGGGATAATTGAAACATGCGAAAATGACATCATCAGTGATAATTTATTGCTGATTCTGACTTTTCGCAGCCAAATTGAATACTGCCCATAGAGTTGCACTTATCTTGCACCTGTATTTAGAGCTGCACCTATCTTGCACCTGTATTTAGAATTCCACCTATCTTGCACCTGTATTTAGAGTTGCACCTATCTTGCACCTCTATTTAGAGTTACACTTATCTTGCACCTCCTGTATTTAGTTGCACTTATCTTGCACCTGTATTTAGAGTTGCACTTATCTTGCACCTGTAGTTAGAGTTACACTTATCTTACACCTCCTGTATTTAGAGTTGCACCTATCTTGCACCTGTATTTAGAGTTGCACGTATCTTGCACCTGTATCTAGAGTTGCACCTATCTTGCACCTGTATTTAGGATTGCACCTATCTTGCACCTGTATTTAGAGTTGCACTTATCTTGCACCTGTATTTAGAGTTACACTTATCTTGCACCTCCTGTATTTAGAGTTGCACTTATCTTGCACCTGTAGTTAGAGTTACACTTATCTTGTACCTGTATTTAGAGTTGCACTTATCTTGCACCTATAGTTAGAGTTACACTTATCTTGCACCTGTATTTAGAGTTGCACCTATCTTGCACCTGTATTTAGAGTTGCACCTATCTTGCACCTGTATTTAGAGTTGCACTTATCTTGCACCTGTATTTAGAGATGCACTTATCTTGCACCTGTATTTAGAGCTGCACCTATCTTGCATCTGTATTTAGAGTTGCACCTATCTTGCACCTGTATTTAGAGTTGCACCTATCTTGCACCTGTATTTAGAGTTGCACCTATCTTGCACCTGTATTTAGAGTTACACTTATCTTGCACCTCCTGTATTTAGAGTTGCACCTATCTTGCACCTGTATTTAGAGTTGCACCTATCTTGCACCTGTATTTAGAATTGCACCTATCTTGCACCTGTATTTAGAGTTGCACTTATCTTGCACCTGTATTTAGAGTTACACTTATCTTGCACCTCCTGTATTTAGAGTTGCACTTATCTTGCACCTGTATTTAGAGTTGCACTTATCTTGCACCTGTAGTTAGAGTTACACTTATCTTGCACCTGTATTTAGAGTTGCACTTATCTTGCACCTGTAGTTAGTTACACTTATCTTGCACCTGTAGTTAGAGTTGCACTTATCTTGCACCTGTAGTTAGAGTTACACTTATCTTGCACCTGTAGTTAGAGTTACACTTATCTTGCACCTGTATTTAGAATTGCACCTATCTTGCACCTGTGTTTAGAGTTGCACCTATCTTGCATTTCCACCTGTATTTAGAATTTCACCTATCTTGCACCTGTATTTAGAGTTGCACTTATCTTGCACCTCTATTTAGAGTTACACTTATCTTGCACCTCCTGTATTTAGAGTTGCACTTATCTTGCACCTGTAGTTAGTTACACTTATTTTGCAACTGTATTTAGTTACACTTATCTTGCACCTGTATTTAGAGTTACACTTATCTTGCACCTATATTTAGAGTTGCACTTATCTTGCACCTGTAGTTAGTTACACTTATCTTGCACCTGTATTTAGAGTTGCACTTATCTTGCACCTGTAGTTAGAGTTACACTTATCTTGCACCTGTATTTAGAATTGCACCTATCTTGCACCTGTGTTTAGAGTTGCACCTATCTTGCATTTCCACCTGTATTTAGAATTTCACCTATCTTGCACCTGTATTTAGAGTTGCACTTATCTTGCACCTCTATTTAGAGTTACACTTATCTTGCACCTCCTGTATTTAGAGTTGCACTTATCTTGCACCTGTAGTTAGTTACACTTATTTTGCAACTGTATTTAGTTACACTTATCTTGCACCTGTATTTAGAGTTACACTTATCTTGCACCTATATTTAGAGTTGCACTTATCTTGCACCTGTAGTTAGTTACACTTATCTTGCACCTGTATTTAGAGTTGCACTTATCTTGCACCTGTAGTTAGAGTTACACTTATCTTGCACCTGTAGTTAGAGTTACACTTATCTTGCACCTGTATTTAGCGTTACACCTACTTTGCACTTGCGGCCCAATGAGCTGGGACAGGTGGATCAGGGGCAATAACACGCAGGCATAATACAATAAGGGAGCGCCAATGCCAGTAAGTCGCCATCCTTTGAGATGCATCTTATTACACAGATCTGGAAATATAGATGAGCAGTGTATTATGTGGCTTCATAAACCGGGTGCAAGGTTCCGAGTGGACTATGGCCCTCATTCAGAGCCACTCGCTAGCGGCAGTACGCTCGTTCCGAGTGATGTTCGCACATCTGCGCATGCATACGGTTTTTAGTACGCATGCGTGAACCAGTCAGTGCGGCTGAAAATCGTTTGTACGCAATATAGCGAGTGCCTGCTATTTTGAGTGACAGAATGAGGCGTATGTGGGTGGTAACAGGGGAAGGTGCTTGAAAACGGGGAGTGGAGATCAGAACGCAGGCGTGCTTAAAGGTCAAAACCGGCGTTTTATGGGTGTGCATAATTAATATAGCAGCGTCATTGACCACGTCACTTGTTTTTTTTTAACTCAGAACTGCTCGCAAAATAGTGGTTGAAAAAACCAACCACAAGAATAGCGAGCAGTTCATATCCTGTTCGATGTACTCGATTAATCTAATAAATAGCGGACATGACGTATGGTGCGTGCGGCCAGGGGGCGTTTTAACAAATAAACGAGCGTATGTTTTGCTCGCTCATTCAGACTTAGAGGTGTGAACAGACTGCAATGTGCGAACGGATCATTTGAATAGCCACCCCTTGTTTTTGAACGAACGAACGCAAATAGCGAACGGCTCTGAATGAGGGCCTATGATCATTGTTGCATCTTTGCCCCCAACGGATCTAAATGCTAGATTTAAGGTTGCTTGTACTTTAAGGTGCCTACAGCTGAAAATCCAGGCGCCAAGATGCAAGTAGCCATGTTTCCCATATGCAAAAGGGGCATCTTTACGTTGAACTCTAGATCAGACCCTTAATTCCCTAATGAATATACCCCTATCAGCAGTGACTTAGTAGAGCTCACAGGGCATATTGAGAGCTGTCAAAAACATTCCAAAAACCTATTACAAACCGGCAAAGACAGCAAGAAGTACTGTACGTTCCTCTAAGAGCAGCTGCCACAAAGACAAACAGCTCCATGACATTACGTTCTGTCACAGCTGACGCCTAGGATGATACTGTACCGATTCTTCCACCTTTCCAGGAAAATATCTGACAGGGAACGTTTAAGAATATACAAGCTACACATATCAATAGAGGCAAAAACACTGGCAAAGGAAGCAAACAATTAACATTACCCCAATAGCTCTCACACGACCTAGAACAGAAGCAATTAGGTCAACTACACGACACAGCGATGGCTTCTCTCAAAACAAAGAAAATCCTCCGGAAAGATTGGAACATCCTAAGAAATGACGCCATGGGTGGAGTAAAGCTGGGTACACACTAGGGGTGTGCACCGGCCACTTTTCGTGTTTTGTGTTTTGGTTTTGGATCTGGATCTTTCTTCGTGTTTTGGATCTGGATTGGTTTTGCCAAAACCACCCTTCCGTGTTTTGGGTTCTGGGTTTTGTGTTTTGGATCTGTATTTTTTTGAAAAAAAGCATAAAAACAGCTAAATTCACAGAATGTGTTGGTTTTTCTGCTCCTATGCTATTATTAACCTCAATAACCTTAATTTCCACTCATTTCCAGTCTATTCTGAACACCTCACACCTCACAATAGTGTTTTTATGTCCAAAAGGTTGCACCGAGGTAGCTGGATGACTATGCTAAGCGACACGAGTGGGCGGCACAAACACGTGACCCATCTAGGCGTGATACTGCAGTGGCAGACAGGATGGCAGTTTGAAAAACTAGGCCCCAAACTGTACATAATGCAAAGAAAAAAAAGAGGTGCAAGATGGAATTGTCCTTGGGCCCTCCCACCCACCCTTATGTTGTATAAACAGGACATGCACACTTTAACAAACCAATCATTTCAGCGCCAGGGTCTGCCACACAACTGTGGCTGAAATGATTGGTTCGATTGGGCCCCCACAAAACAAGCTGGCAATTAATCTGTCCCTGCACAAACTGGCTCTACAGAGGTAAGATGTCATCCTCATCCTCCTCATCCACCGATTCCTCACCCTCTTCAGTGTTGTGTACATCCTCATCCTCACAGAGTATTAACTCGTCCCCACTGGAATCCACCACCACAGGTCCCTCTGTACGTTCTGGAGGCTGGTCTCCCTGGAAGAGCTGATAATTCATTTTGATGAACATCATCTTCTCCACATTCTGTGGAAGCAACCTCCTACGCCTTTCGCTGACAAGGTTCCCGGCTGCACTAAACACTCTTTCGGAGTACACACTGGAGGGGGGGCAACTCAGGTAAAATAGAGCCAGTTTGTACAGGGGCCTCCAAATTGCCTCTTTTTCCTGCCAGTACAGGTATGGACTGTCTGACATGCCTACTTGGATGCTGTCACCGATGTAATCCTCCACCATTCTGTCAATGGTGACAGTATCATATGCAGTGACAGTAGACATGTCAGAAATTGTTGCCAGGTCCTTCAGTCCGGACCAGATGTCCAAACTTGGTCCTGCCTGCCCTGCATCACCGCCAGCGGGTTGCTTAGGATACCTAAGTTTTTTCCTGGCAGTCCCAGTTGCGATAGAAAATGAAGAAGGAGCCGTTGACGTGTCACGTTCCGCTTCAGCTGACAGTGTGTTCACCAGCAGGTCTTTGCACATCTGCAGGCTTGTGTCGGCCGGAAAGAGAGACACCACATAGGCTTTAAACCTAGGATCGAGCACGGTGGCCAAAATGTAGTGGTCTGATTTCAACAGATTGACCACCCTGGAATCCTGGCAAAGCGAATGAAGGGCTTCATCCACAAGTCCCACATGCCGAGCGGAATTGCTCCGTCTTAGCTCCTCCTTCACTTTCTCCAGCTGCTTCTGCAAAAGCCTGATGAGGGGAATGACCTGACTCAAGCTGGCAGTGTCTGAACTGACTTCACGTGTGGCAAGTTCGAAGGGCTGGAGAACCTTGCACAACACGGAAATCATTCTCCACTGCGCTTGAGTCAGGTGCATACCCCCTCCTTTGCCTATGTCATAGGTGGATGTATAGGCTTGTATGGCCTTTTGCTGCTCCTCCATCCCCTGAAGCATATAGAGGGTTGAGTTCCACCGCGTCACAACCTCTTGCTTCAGGTGATGGCGGGGCAGGTTCAAGAGTGTTTGCTGGCGCTCCAGTCTTCGGCACGCAGTCGCTGAATGGCGAAAGTGGCCAGAAATTTTTCGGGCCACCCAAAGCGTCTCCTGCACGCCCCTGTCGCTTTTCAGAAAATTCTGCACCACCAAGTTTATTGTGTGAGCAAAACATGGGACATGCTGGAATTTGCCCAGATGTAATGCCCGCACAATATTGGTGGCGTTGTCAGATATCACAAATCCCCAGGAGAGTCTAAGTGGGGTAAGCCACTGGGCGATGATTTCCCTCAGTTTCTCTAAGAGGTTGTCGGCGGTGTGCCTCTTACTGAAACCGGTGATACACAGCGTAGCCTGCCTTGGAACGAGCTGGCATTTCTGAGATGCTGCTACTGGTGACGCTGCTGCTGTTGCTGCGTAAGGTGATACATCTACCCAGTGGGCTGTCACAGTCATATAGTCCTTAGTCTGCCCTGTTCCACTTGTCCACATGTCCGTGGTTAAGTGGACATTGTGTACGACGGCATTTTTCAGGACACTGAGGACACTTTTTCTGACGTTTCTGTACAGTCTCGGTATCGCCTGCCTAGTGAAGTGGAATCTAGACGGGATTTGGAACCGGGGATACACTACCTCCATCAATTGTCTAAATCCCACTGCACTAATGGCGGATACCGGACGCACGTCTAACACCAACATAGCAGTCAAGGCCTCAGTTATACGTTTTGCTTCAGGATGACTGCTGTCGTACTTCATCCTCCTCGCTAAGGACTGTTGGAGGGTCAATTGTTTAGTAAAAGTAGTGGTGTTCCTACTTCCTCTCTGGGATGATGAACGACTCCCGGCAGCAGCAACAGCAGCAGCGGCAGCAGTAGGCGTAGCAATGCAGGATCCTCCGGAGGAATCCCGGATAGGAGAGTCAGTCATGCCAGTGACATGGCCTGCAGGACTACTTCCGATCCTGACTAAGGAGGAAATTGATGAGGAGGGAGTTGACGGTGTGGTTTGCAGGCGCTTGGATACAACAGGACAACGGGATTTAGGTGTCCCTGGACTGCTTACGGTCTTAGCCAAAGTTTCTGAACTTGACAGTAACTTTTTATGAACGCGCTGCAGGTGCCGTATAAGGGAGGATGTTCCTAGGTGGTTGACGTCCCTACCCCTACTTATTTCACCTTTACATATGGTACATATGGCAAGACAGTTGTTGTCCGGATTTGGATAGAAATATTGCCAGACCAAAGAGGCGGAATGTTTGGTCTTCTGCCCAGGCATGACCGTGATGGGCTTTTTCATCCCACGGACAACAACTGTCTCCCCCGGAGCCTGATTTAAACAAACCACATCACCATCAGAATCCTCCTCGCCAACTTCCTCCTCAGCGCCAGCTACACCAGTATCCTCATCCTGTTGTACTTCAACAGTGACATCTTCAATTTGCATATCAGCAAGTGGACTGTGGGTGCTCCTTTCAGCACTTGCAGGGGGCGTGCAAATGGTGGAAAGAGCCACCTCTTCCCGTCCAGTGCTGGGAAGGTCAGGCATCACAACCACCACCACACTTGGACTCTCCTTGGGGATTTGTGATATCTTCTTAGAAAGCACAGTTCTTCGCTGTGCTTTTGCCAGCTTAACTCTTTTGATTTTTTTAGTGGGAGGAGGGCTTCCATCGTCATGTGAAGCTGAACCACTAGTCATGAACATACTAGGGATCGACCTTAGCCGTTCCTTGCCACTCCGTATCGTAAATGGCATATTGGCAAGTTTACGTTTCTCTTCAGATGATTTAAATGTTTTTTTCAAGGTCATTTTCCTGAACTTTGTCATTTGGGATTGTATGTGCCCTCTACTATGACATTGGGCATCGGCCTTGGCAGACGACGTTGATGGCATGTTATCGTCTATGTCATGACTAGTGGCAGCAGCTTCAGCACTAGGAGGAAGTGGTTCTTGATCTTTCTCTATTTTATTTTTATCGGAGAAAATTTGGTCCTCCATTTATGTTATATCGATTTGATATATACGTGCGGCTAAACACAGAAAATATTTTTTTATTTTTGCTAGAGAGTAGTGCACTTTGTGGGTTACACCAGCCTTTAAGAAATGAGCCAGCCGGCTCTTTACTTATGGGACACAGGCGCACGCTTGGCGCTGCTCCTTTGTTGATGCACGTGCGGCTACAGCGCACACAATTCACAAACACAGAAAATTATTTTTTTTTTGGTTTGGACTGGAGTGTACTTTCGGGGGTTACAGCACCCTTTAACGGTCGAGCCAGCCGGCCCTTTACTTATGACACAGGCGCACGCTTGGCACTACTTTGTTGATGCACGTGCGGCTACTGCGCACACAATTCACAAACACAGAAAATTATTATTTTTTTGGTTTGGACTGGAGTGTACTTTCGGGGGTTACAGCACCCTTTAACGGTCAAGCCAGCCGGCCCTTTACTTATGACACAGGCGCACGCTTGGCACTACTTTGTTGATGCACGTGCGGCTACTGCGCACACAATTCACAAACACAGAAAATTATTATTTTTTTGGTTTGGACTGGAGTGTACTTTCGGGGGTTACAGCACCCTTTAACGGTCAAGCCAGCCGGCCCTTTACTTATGACACAGGCGCACGCTTGGCACTACTTTGTTGATGCACGTGCGGCTACTGCGCACACAATTCACAAACACAGAAAATTATTATTTTTTTGGTTTGGACTGGAGTGTACTTTCGGGGGTTACAGCACCCTTTAACGGTCAAGCCAGCCGGCCCTTTACTTATGACACAGGCGCACGCTTGGCACTACTTTGTTGATGCACGTGCGGCTACTGCGCACACAATTCACAAACACAGAAAATTATTTTTTTTTTGGTTTGGACTGGAGTGTACTTTCGGGGTTACAGCACCCTTTAACGGTCAAGCCAGCCGGCCCTTTACTTATGACACAGGCGCACGCTTGGCACTACTTTGTTGATGCACGTGCGGCTACTGCGCACACAATTCACAAACACAGAAAATTTTTTTTTTTTTGGTTTGGACTGGAGTGTACTTTCGGGGGTTACAGCACCCTTTAACGGTCAAGCCAGCCGGCCCTTTACTTATGACACAGGCGCACGCTTGGCACTACTTTGTTGATGCACGTGCGGCTACTGTGCACACAATTCACAAACACAGAAAAATATTTTTTTTTTGGTTTGGACTGGAGTGTACTTTCGGGGGTTACAGCACCCTTTAACGGTCAAGCCAGCCGGCCCTTTACTTATGACACAGGCGCACGCTTGGCACTATTTTGTTGATGCACGTGCGGCTACTGCGCACACAATTCACAAACACAGAAAATTATTTTTTTTTTGGTTTGGACTGGAGTGTACTTTCGGGGGTTACAGCACCCTTTAACGGTCAAGCCAGCCGGCCCTTTACTTATGACACAGGCGCACGCTTGGCACTACTTTGTTGATGCACGTGCGTCTACTGCGCACACAATTCACAAACACAGAAAATAATTTTTTTTTTGGTTTGGACTGGAGTGTACTTTCGGGGGTTACAGCACCCTTTAACGGTCAAGCCAGCCGGCCCTTTACTTATGACACAGGCGCACGCTTGGCACTACTTTGTTGATGCACGTGCGGCTACTGCGCACACAATTCACAAACACAGAAAATAATTTTTTTTTTGGTTTGGACTGGAGTGTACTTTCGGGGGTTACAGCACCCTTTAACGGTCAAGCCAGCCGGCCCTTTACTTATGACACAGGCGCACGCTTGGCACTACTTTGTTGATGCACGTGCGGCTACTGCGCACACAATTCACAAACACAGAAAATATATTATTTTTTTAGCACTTGGGGGGAGCACCCCTGATGGACAGAGCACCCCCTGGACAACACTACAGCACCCCTTTAGGACTGGGACACTGCACAGGACTTTGGAGTGGACACAGCCCCTATGGAGAACTGACTGCACAACACAGTCCAGCCAGCCCCTATGGACTTTGAAGTAGTGGACACAGCCCCTATTAACAACAGCAGCACAGCACAACACAGCCAGCCCCTATGGACTTTGAAGTAGTGGACAACAGCAGCACTACACTACACTACACTACACAGCCCTAACTCCCACCCTCCCTCTTCACTGTCCACAGCCGAGTGAGAAAATGGCGCCGACGCGGGTACCTTATATAGGATCCAAAACCCGCGAGACTCGGAAGGCGGGATGATGACGTTTTGCCTTGATTTCAGATCCGAGTCAGGCGGGAAAAGTCGAGCCTGACTCGGATCGGACTCGGATCGGGGGGGCTCGGGGGGGTTCGGATTTCAGAAATCCGAACCCGCTCACCCCTAGTACACACTATACCATATCTTTAACGATTTGGCCGATTCTAGCACATCGGATGACAAACTGATAAAATTGTACACTACATCGTGTAGTGCGCGCTCCCGTGGCGTCGTCAGTCTCATCACCTGATCTTATGTGCAGCATGTAAGATCAGGTGATGCGGCTGACGATCCCATGCAGCTCTATGCTGGGGGCCGGCATAGCGGGCGGTTGGGCACCGAAACACCCAGTGTGTTTTTGCAAAAACTGCTCCAATTCCCTTTTCATATATTTATGTGATGCCAAAATAATGTGAAAACACCCTTTTCTGCACATTTTTTTAGTAAAAATAATATTGATGAAAGGGCCTCTGTGAGAAGCTTGGGGTATGTGATCAGTACATGTGGGTGTGACCAGTGCTGTGTGGGTGTGACCAGTGCTGTGTGGGTGTGGCAAGTGCCATGTGGGTGTGGCCAGTTCTGTGTGTGTGACCAGTGCCATGTGCGTGTGACTGGTGCTGTGTGGGTGTGACCAATGCTGTGTGGGTGTGGCCAGTGCCATATGGGTGTGACCAGTGCTGTGTGGGTGTGACCCGTGCTGTGTGGGTGTGGCCAGTGCTGTGTGGATGTGACCAGTGCCATGTGGGTGTGACTGGTGCTGTGTGGGTGCGGCAAGTGCCATGTGGGCGTGTAGACCCTATGCTATGAATCCTAATGTCTCCCTAAATATGTAAAAGTATAAGAATTGCATGCTACCATGGTGATGGGCCTATTTTTATATTGAGGCCTGGAGGTGTAACTGTCCTATTAGTATCCTGGCCCTGAGTAATGAGTAGAAAAGAATGAGACCTCAGAGAACAATTATTACCCAGCTTCCTCTCATAAACAATGGCAAAATACAGCACTATGTATCAATAGCAATTTCCCATGTGGGGCCCCAATGACAAGGACACACTCTCAGGTATGGCAATATGTAGTGAGCACCTACACTGATACTGGTATTAGTAGATGTACAGTAGCTGTTTCCCTCCTGATATGCTGCTCATTTCTGTTTCATAAAATTTCTGAAAGAAAGGTGACAAGTTGTCTGATTAATTTAAAATTAATAATAATAACATCAATAATAGTAATAATAAAAAACAATATTATTATTATTATTATTATTATTATTATTATTATTATATTAATATTATTATGTTAATTCTTTAAAAGCATTTTCTTCATAGTTAGATTTTTTTTTAAATTGTGCGCTACATTTACCTATATGGAACACGGGACATTTCTTGCGCTGAGCTGTCCCCCCCTCCCCCCACCAAGTTTTACATCTTCATTTTGGGGATTAAGGCCCTGATTCAGAGCCTGACGCCTTTTGTGAGCGCTCGCTCTGAATCTGGGCAGCCTGTTTTTTTTTTTTTCAATCTGGCCTCCTGGCCGCTCGCTAAGGTGTAGGTGACCACCCACAGCTTTTGCAAGCGGCCAGGTGATGGTCGTTATGGTCACGACCATCGGGCTTGCGACGAGACCCTTGTGGTAGGGTCTCGTTCCCGCAAGCCCCAGTGAGCTTCCTGCTTTGATAGAGCAGGAAGCTCAACTACTGACATCACTCGTGATGTCAGTAGGGCCGCCCTCAAATGGTAGGCGTTCCTTCGGGAACGCCTCTGTTTGGCAGGCCACCCCCCCTCCCCGCCTACAAAATGGGGTGAGCTGTCGATCAACATCGACAGCCGTCCCGTTTTGTTGAGCGCCCCGGAGTGAGTGATTGCGCAGTACGCACACTGCCCGGCCATCGACCCGCTTGCGAGCGCATAGCTGTTTGGGCAAGGTGTTCATCTATAGGCAACAAGCAGTCACCCCCTTACCCCAACATTCTGATCTGTGATCTCTTGATTTTGCCAAAGGTAGGGTTCTCTTATAGTGTAGCTCATGGACATGGGGTGGGAGCATCCAATCTTTATTCAGCGATAATGTCGGAGTATAATGTTCTATGCTACAGATTGAACGTGTTTCTAGCACATTGACATAAATTCTATTTTCTGACTGTGAGGGGCGGGTGCGGTGCAATGCCTGCTGCCGTGCAGGTGTACGTCTGTTACTTACCTTGCGTCGCACCCTCTCACCTTCAGGCCGTGTGTTGAGCAGACGGTCCTGGAACCTCCAAATAAAACACGGACACGATGACCTAGGGGGAAGGAGACGAGGTGAGTACCGTCCTTCCTCACGTCGACCGACGCGCCCTACCGAACCGGGGGATAAATTTAGGTTTTAAGTGAATATCATCATTGGCACTTTTGGCCTCAGATCCCGGATTTTCACCTATCGGTACTCACGCACCAGGTGAAGATCCGTCCTTGCACCGGGTTGCAAGGTTCACCGTCCGCCCAGAAGGAAGGAGATAGGTAGTGAGAAACAAACAGGGAGAGACAGTACACACAGATATTCCTCACCGTGTCCACTCTTGCTCTTCGTCCGCTCACTCGCCTACAGGTCCCTGTAAGGAGATACACAACACAGCCGTGCAGGGCCTAAACCTATGTCAAGCAACTACACATACTAAACGACATCACCCTCAACCTACGGTGTGTGTGTAGTGCGACAGATATAACAACAACTAAACTTTTGCCCTGCACGGAACACCAAACACAGACTAAATACACAAGAGCAAAACACAGTGCTGTCCCTTTAAATGTCCGCTACCTATCCAGAGCTGGCCAGCTCCTCTTCTCAGTGACTGGGGAAACCACTACCTCATGGGTGGAAGCCGTACAGCTCTCCACCACTGCTCACACCTCTAATCATCTATGCGGGGGCTACCTAATGGGCTCAGGGCCCTGGACCTAACGCCCAGGATCTTACCAGCGGCTCAGGGCTTATGCCTGCCTACTGCGGGGTACTCAAGGGACTTGGGCCTACTGCCCAGAGTCCCGCTCTATTTTGCCGCTCAGGCCTAGTGGCCTGCCTAACGGTGGGCTCTGGTAGTGGCCTGGGCCTAATGTCCAGACCACTTTTATTGGGGCTCAGATATAGGGCCTAGTGCCCTCCTGTATGGGTACAGGCCTACGCCTGATTTATGGCCACGGGTCTGGTGCCCGCCTACTCGATCATTTAGTGGCCTGGGCCTAGTACCCAGGCCACTCACACCTTATTACTGGCCAATCCTTTTATAGGGCCTAATGCCCACTACTGTCCCCCGGGCCTTGTGCCCGACTAATTGCCCACGGGCCTAGTGCCCGACAATACTCCACGGGCCTAGCGCCCGACAATCCTGGCGGTCAAGGGAGGGGGCTATATGGTGGGCCTCACGGAGGGCCTACCTGCTACGTTGGAAGAGGCTGCGGGGGGGAATTTCGTGATGCTCTTTTACTTTCCTCCCCCGCAGTCCTCTCCGGTCCTCAGCCACATTCTTTGGCCGCTGGCCCGTCCTGGCCAGCGGCGCCGCCTCTTCTTCCTTTCTTCCAGCCGGCGCCGCCTGTCTTCTTTCTTGACAGCGGCGTCTTCTGGCCTCTTCCGCGGCCGCCGCCCCTGTTGCCGCGCCGATCTTCCGCTCTTTGGGAGGTCTTCTCTCCTCCCTCTCCGCCGCCGAACTGACTTTTCCCGCTCTGCGCCGTCTAATACAAGACGGCGCGAGTGGGCGGGGCTATGACGCGGCGAGCCGCGATTGGCTCATTGCGTCCGCCTCTGATTGGCTGCTGGCCCGCGAGCCAGGTTTGGCTCGCGGCCAGAGCCAAACGCCCGCCGCACAGTGCACCGCGCCCAACGCCTGACCGGCGCTGGGAGCAGGTACTCTCTCCCAGCGCCGGCTACCCGCCGCTTCTTGGCTGCCGGGTGCCAAGCTCCGCTGAGCTTGCGCCCGGAGCCCAGCTTCTCCCGGCGCCACAGTACCGCCGGCACTGGTGAAAGGGACCAGGCGGTCCCTTCACCAGGTGCCCGCGGTATCTGCACCGACGCTAGGGACATTACTGTCCCAGCGCCGGCAATGGATGTGTCCCGCAGAGGACACATCCCCCCTGCCTGCCCCTGCACCTCGGCTGATGCTGGGATCAAACACGTGATCCCAGCACAGCCTTCCACATTTCCCCCCCCCTTTTTCCTTTGTAGTCCCTACAAAGTCTTCCTCCATCTCCAACGTCCACGGGTCAGGGTATTCTATGGTCCCTCCAGCGAGGATCTGTTCAAGGGCCCAGCCGGGACCGACTATGAACCCACATTCCTTCTCCACTGGCTCCGGGCTCTCCATCTTCGTACCTCCTGACTTCACTCTGCGGATCCTCTGTGGGAGTGGCAACTCGGAAGTGCCACTCACGATGGGCCACCATGGGGAATTTTCTTCTAAGGGTGCTGCAGCCACCCACTCTTCTTCCAACTTGTCTGGGGCATCTTCACTGAATTCAGGGTGTGGCACTAACCACCACCCAATAGTCGATTCCTCCGGGGCATCCTCTTCCTTCCGGGTCTCCGCCGACATTTTCCATGAGTCTGGACTCTTCTCCACAGACTCCTGCAGCAAGCGACACTTTCCTTCTTCAGCGTACTCCAGCTCTTCCGCTGACATCTCCGGGTATCCAGGTCTCGGACTCTTCCAGCATGGGGAGATCCTAGACTTCTTTGCCACTGGGTCTTCACGCTCTTCCTTATAGCATGGCATCTTCACCTCCCAGTCATCCACATCCGTCCTCTGCAGGCAAGGATTCTTCTTCACTGGGACCTCTTCGGAGCATAACAGTGTCACTGCCTCTTCCCAGGGACACTCATGGGCCAAGTGTCCCTGCTGCCGACACTTCCAGCACGGGGGTGCTGTTGCCATCTTCATCACAAAGGGGTCTCTACCCTTCGGCTCCTGCTCAGGAACAATGGGCACCTGCGAACGTACTTCCAGCAGGCTCTTCTGCTCCACTTCCCTGGCTTCTTCTATCCACTTCTGGGCTCGATCATCCGGTTTTCGTCCCACGGACAATCTCGAAGCTCATGCTCTGGTTCTGAAAGAAAGGTGACAAGTTGTCTGATTAATTTAAAATTAATAATAATAACATCAATAATAGTAATAATAAAAAACAATATTATTATTATTATTATTATTATTATTATTATTATTATATTAATATTATTATGTTAATTCTTTAAAAGCATTTTCTTTCATAGTTAGTTTTTTTTTTAAATTGTGCGCTACATTTACCTATATGGAACACGGGACATTTCTTGCGCTGAGCTGTCCCCCCCTCCCCCCACCAAGTTTTACATCTTCATTTTGGGGATTAAGGCCCTGATTCAGAGCCTGACGCCTTTTGTGAGCGCTCGCTCTGAATCTGGGCAGCCTGTTTTTTTTTTTTCAATCTGGCCTCCTGGCCGCTCGCTAAGGTGTAGGTGACCACGCACAGCTTTTGCAAGCGGCCAGGTGATGGTCGTTATGGTCACGACCATCGGGCTTGCGACGAGACCCTTGTGGTAGGGTCTCGTTCCCGCAAGCCCCAGTGACTTCCTGCTTTGATAGAGCAGGAAGCTCAACTACTGACATCACTCGTGATGTCAGTAGGGCCGCCCTCAAATGGTAGGCGTTCCTTCGGGAACGCCTCTGTTTGGCAGGCCACCCCCCCCTCCCCGCCTACAAAACGGGGTGAGCTGTCGATCAACATCGACAGCCGTCCCGTTTTGTTGAGCGCCCCGGAGTGAGTGATTGCGCAGTACGCACACTGCCCGGCCATCGACCCGCTTGCGAGCGCATAGCTGTTTGGGCAAGGTGTTCATCTATAGGCAACAAGCAGTCACCCCCTTACCCCAACATTCTGATCTGTGATCTCTTGATTTTGCCAAAGGTAGGGTTCTCTTATAGTGTAGCTCATGGACATGGGGTGGGAGCATCCAATCTTTATTCAGCGATAATGTCGGAGTATAATGTTCTATGCTACAGATTGAACGTGTTTCTAGCACATTGACATAAATTCTATTTTCTGACTGTGAGGGGCGGGTGCGGTGCAATGCCTGCTGCCGTGCAGGTGTACGTCTGTTACTTACCTTGCGTCGCACCCTCTCACCTTCAGGCCGTGTGTTGAGCAGACGGTCCTGGAACCTCCAAATAAAACACGGACACGATGACCTAGGGGGAAGGAGACGAGGTGAGTACCGTCCTTCCTCACGTCGACCGACGCGCCCTACCGAACCGGGGGATAAATTTAGGTTTTAAGTGAATATCATCATTGGCACTTTTGGCCTCAGATCCCGGATTTTCACCTATCGGTACTCACGCACCAGGTGAAGATCCGTCCTTGCACCGGGTTGCAAGGTTCACCGTCCGCCCAGAAGGAAGGAGATAGGTAGTGAGAAACAAACAGGGAGAGACAGTACACACAGATATTCCTCACCGTGTCCACTCTTGCTCTTCGTCCGCTCACTCGCCTACAGGTCCCTGTAAGGAGATACACAACACAGCCGTGCAGGGCCTAAACCTATGTCAAGCAACTACACATACTAAACGACATCACCCTCAACCTACGGTGTGTGTGTAGTGCGACAGATATAACAACAACTAAACTTTTGCCCTGCACGGAACACCAAACACAGACTAAATACACAAGAGCAAAACACAGTGCTGTCCCTTTAAATGTCCGCTACCTATCCAGAGCTGGCCAGCTCCTCTTCTCAGTGACTGGGGAAACCACTACCTCATGGGTGGAAGCCGTACAGCTCTCCACCACTGCTCACACCTCTAATCATCTATGCGGGGGCTACCTAATGGGCTCAGGGCCCTGGACCTAACGCCCAGGATCTTACCAGCGGCTCAGGGCTTATGCCTGCCTACTGCGGGGTACTCAAGGGACTTGGGCCTACTGCCCAGAGTCCCGCTCTATTTTGCAGCTCAGGCCTAGTGGCCTGCCTAACGGTGGGCTCTGGTAGTGGCCTGGGCCTAATGTCCAGACCACTTTTATTGGGGCTCAGATATAGGGCCTAGTGCCCTCCTGTATGGGTACAGGCCTACGCCTGATTTATGGCCACGGGCCTGGTGCCCGCCTACTCGATCATTTAGTGGCCTGGGCCTAGTACCCAGGCCACTCACACCTTATTACGGGCCAATCCTTTTATAGGGCCTAATGCCCACTACTGTCCCCCGGGCCTTGTGCCCGACTAATTGCCCACGGGCCTAGTGCCCGACAATACTCCACGGGCCTAGCGCCCGACAATCCTGGCGGTCAAGGGAGGGGGCTATATGGTGGGCCTCACGGAGGGCCTACCTGCTACGTTGGAAGAGGCTGCGGGGGGGAATTTCGTGATGCTCTTTTACTTTCCTCCCCCGCAGTCCTCTCCGGTCCTCAGCCGCATTCTTTGGCCGCTGGCCCGTCCTGGCCAGCGGCGCCGCCTCTTCTTCCTTTCTTCCAGCCGGCGCCGCCTGTCTTCTTTCTTGACAGCGGCGTCTTCTGGCCTCTTCCGCGGCCGCCGCCCCTGTTGCCGCGCCGATCTTCCGCTCTTCGGGAGGTCTTCTCTCCTCCCTCTCCGCCGCCGAACTGACTTTTCCCGCTCTGCGCCGTCTAATACGAGACGGCGCGAGTGGGCGGGGCTATGACGCGGCGAGCCGCGATTGGCTCGTCGCGTCCGCCTCTGAATGGCTGCTGGCCCGCGAGCCAGGTTTGGCTCGCGGCCAGAGCCAAACGCCCGCCGCACAGTGCACCGCGCCCAACGCCTGACCGGCGCTGGGAGCAGGTACTCTCTCCCAGCGCCGGCTACCCGCCGCTTCTTGGCTGCCGGGTGCCAAGCTCCGCTGAGCTTGCGCCCGAGCCAAGCTTCTCCCGGCGCCACAGTACCGCCGGCACTGGTGAAAGGGACCAGGCGGTCCCTTCACCAGGTGCCCGCGGTATCTGCACCGACGCTAGGGACATTACTGTCCCAGCGCCGGCAATGGATGTGTCCCGCAGAGGACACATCCCCCCTGCCTGCCCCTGCACCTCGGCTGATGCTGGGATCAAACACGTGATCCCAGCACAGCCTTCCACATTTCCCCCCCCCTTTTTCCTTTGTAGTCCCTACAAAGTCTTCCTCCATCTCCAACGTCCACGGGTCAGGGTATTCTATGGTCCCTCCAGCGAGGATCTGTTCAAGGGCCCAGCTGGGACCGACTATGAACCCACATTCCTTCTCCACTGGCTCCGGGCTCTCCATCTTCGTACCTCCTGACTTCACTCTGCGGATCCTCTGTGGGAGTGGCAACTCGGAAGTGCCACTCACGATGGGCCACCATGGGGAATTTTCTTCTAAGGGTGCTGCAGCCACCCACTCTTCTTCCAACTTGTCTGGGGCATCTTCACTGAATTCAGGGTGTGGCACTAACCACCACCGAATAGTCGATTCCTCCGGGGCATCCTCTTCCTTCCGGGTCTCCGCCGACATTTTCCATGAGTCTGGACTCTTCTCCACAGACTCCTGCAGCAAGCGACACTTTCCTTCTTCAGCGTACTCCAGCTCTTCCGCTGACATCTCCGGGTATCCAGGTCTCGGACTCTTCCAGCATGGGGAGATCCTAGACTTCTTTGCCACTGGGTCTTCACGCTCTTCCTTATAGCGTGGCATCTTCACCTCCCAGTCATCCACATCCGTCCTCTGCAGGCAAGGATTCTTCTTCACTGGGACCTCTTCGGAGCATAACAGTGTCACTGCCTCTTCCCAGGGACACTCATGGGCCAAGTGTCCCTGCTGCCGACACTTCCAGCACGGGGGTGCTGTTGCCATCTTCATCACAAAGGGGTCTCTACCCTTCGGCTCCTGCTCAGGAACAATGGGCACCTGCGAACGTACTTCCAGCAGGCTCTTCTGCTCCACTTCCCTGGCTTCTTCTATCCACTTCTGGGCTCGGCCATCCAAGATCATCCGGTTTTCGTCCCACGGACAATCTCGAAGCTCATGCTCTGGTTCTGAAAGAAAGGTGACAAGTTGTCTGATTAATTTAAAATTAATAATAATAACATCAATAATAGTAATAATAAAAAACAATATTATTATTATTATTATTATTATTATTATTATATTAATATTATTATGTTAATTCTTTAAAAGCATTTTCTTTCATAGTTAGATTTTTTTTTAAATTGTGCGCTACATTTACCTATATGGAACACGGGACATTTCTTGCGCTGAGCCGTCCCCCCCTCCCCCCACCAAGTTTTACATCTTCATTTTGGGGATTAAGGCCCTGATTCAGAGCCTGACGCCTTTTGTGAGCGCTCGCTCTGAATCTGGGCAGCCTGTTTTTTATTTTTTCAATCTGGCCTCCTGGCCGCTCGCTAAGGTGTAGGTGACCACCCACAGCTTTTGCAAGCGGCCAGGTGATGGTCATTATGGTCACGACCATCGGGCTTGCGACGAGACCCTTGTGGTAGGGTCTCGTTCCCGCAAGCCCCAGTGAGCTTCCTGCTTTGATAGAGCAGGAAGCTCAACTACTGACATCACTCGTGATGCCAGTAGGGCCGCCCTCAAATGGTAGGCGTTCCTTCGGGAACGCCTCTGTTTGGCAGGCCACCCCCCCTCCCCGCCTACAAAACGGGGTGAGCTGTCGATCAACATCGACAGCCGTCCTGTTTTGTTGAGCGCCCCGGAGTGAGTGATTGCGCAGTACGCACACTGCCCGGCCATCGACCCGCTTGCGAGCGCATAGCTGTTTGGGCAAGGTGTTCATCTATAGGCAACAAGCAGTCACCCCCTTACCCCAACATTCTGATCTGTGATCTCTTGATTTTGCCAAAGGTAGGGTTCTCTTATAGTGTAGCTCATGGACATGGGGTGGGAGCATCCAATCTTTATTCAGCGATAATGTCGGAGTATAATGTTCTATGCTACAGATTGAACGTGTTTCTAGCACATTGACATAAATTCTATTTTCTGACTGTGAGGGGCGGGTGCGGTGCAATGCCTGCTGCCGTGCAGGTGTACGTCTGTTACTTACCTTGCGTCGCACCCTCTCACCTTCAGGCCGTGTGTTGAGCAGACGGTCCTGGAACCTCCAAATAAAACACGGACACGATGACCTAGGGGGAAGGAGACGAGGTGAGTACCGTCCTTCCTCACGTCGACCGACGCGCCCTACCGAACCGGGGGATAAATTTAGGTTTTAAGTGAATATCATCATTGGCACTTTTGGCCTCAGATCCCGGATTTTCACCTATCGGTACTCACGCACCAGGTGAAGATCCGTCCTTGCACCGGGTTGCAAGGTTCACCGTCCGCCCAGAAGGAAGGAGATAGGTAGTGAGAAACAAACAGGGAGAGACAGTACACACAGATATTCCTCACCGTGTCCACTCTTGCTCTTCGTCCGCTCACTCGCCTACAGGTCCCTGTAAGGAGATACACAACACAGCCGTGCAGGGCCTAAACCTATGTCAAGCAACTACACATACTAAACGACATCACCCTCAACCTACGGTGTGTGTGTAGTGCGACAGATATAACAACAACTAAACTTTTGCCCTGCACGGAACACCAAACACAGACTAAATACACAAGAGCAAAACACAGTGCTGTCCCTTTAAATGTCCGCTACCTATCCAGAGCTGGCCAGCTCCTCTTCTCAGTGACTGGGGAAACCACTACCTCATGGGTGGAAGCCGTACAGCTCTCCACCACTGCTCACACCTCTAATCATCTATGCGGGGGCTACCTAATGGGCTCAGGGCCCTGGACCTAACGCCCAGGATCTTACCAGCGGCTCAGGGCTTATGCCTGCCTACTGCGGGGTACTCAAGGGACTTGGGCCTACTGCCCAGAGTCCCGCTCTATTTTGCAGCTCAGGCCTAGTGGCCTGCCTAACGGTGGGCTCTGGTAGTGGCCTGGGCCTAATGTCCAGACCACTTTTATTGGGGCTCAGATATAGGGCCTAGTGCCCTCCTGTATGGGTACAGGCCTACGCCTGATTTATGGCCACGGGCCTGGTGCCCGCCTACTCGATCATTTAGTGGCCTGGGCCTAGTACCCAGGCCACTCACACCTTATTACGGGCCAATCCTTTTATAGGGCCTAATGCCCACTACTGTCCCCCGGGCCTTGTGCCCGACTAATTGCCCACGGGCCTAGTGCCCGACAATACTCCATGGGCCTAGCGCCCGACAATCCTGGCGGTCAAGGGAGGGGGGTATATGGTGGGCCTCACGGAGGGCCTACCTGCTACGTTGGAAGAGGCTGCGGGGGGGAATTTCGTGATGCTCTTTTACTTTCCTCCCCCGCAGTCCTCTCCGGTCCTCAGCCGCATTCTTTGGCCGCTGGCCCGTCCTGGCCAGCGGCGCCGCCTCTTCTTCCTTTCTTCCAGCCGGCGCCGCCTGTCTTCTTCTTTCTTGACAGCGGCGTCTTCTGGCCTCTTCCGCGGCCGCCGCCCCTGTTGCCGCGCCGATCTTCCGCTCTTCGGGAGGTCTTCTCTCCTCCCTCTCCGCCGCCGAACTGACTTTTCCCGCTCTGCGCCGTCTAATACAAGACGGCGCGAGTGGGCGGGGCTATGACGCGGCGAGCCGCGATTGGCTCGTCGCGTCCGCCTCTGATTGGCTGCTGGCCCGCGAGCCAGGTTTGGCTCGCGGCCAGAGCCAAACGCCCGCCGCACAGTGCACCGCGCCCAACGCCTGACCGGCGCTGGGAGCAGGTACTCTCTCCCAGCGCCGGCTACCCGCCGCTTCTTGGCTGCCGGGTGCCAAGCTCCGCTGAGCTTGCGCCCGGAGCCCAGCTTCTCCCGGCGCCACAGTACCGCCGGCACTGGTGAAAGGGACCAGGCGGTCCCTTCACCAGGTGCCCGCGGTATCTGCACCGACACTAGGGACATTACTGTCCCAGCGCCGGCAATGGATTTGTCCCGCAGAGGACACATCCCCCCTGCCTGCCCCTGCACCTCGGCTGATGCTGGGATCAAACACGTGATCCCAGCACAGCCTTCCACATTTCCCCCCCCTTTTTCCTTTGTAGTCCCTACAAAGTCTTCCTCCATCTCCAACGTCCACGGGTCAGGGTATTCTATGGTCCCTCCAGCGAGGATCTGTTCAAGGGCCCAGCCGGGACCAACTATGAACCCACATTCCTTCTCCACTGGCTCCGGGCTCTCCATCTTCGTACCTCCTGACTTCACTCTGCGGATCCTCTGTGGGAGTGGCAACTCGGAAGTGCCACTCACGATGGGCCACCATGGGGAATTTTCTTCTAAGGGTGCTGCAGCCACCCACTCTTCTTCCAACTTGTCTGGGGCATCTTCACTGAATTCAGGGTGTGGCACTAACCACCACCCAATAGTCGATTCCTCCAGGGCATCCTCTTCCTTCCGGGTCTCCGCCGACATTTTCCATGAGTCTGGACTCTTCTCCACAGACTCCTGCAGCAAGCGACACTTTCCTTCTTCAGCGTACTCCACCTCTTCCGCTGACATCTCCGGGTATCCAGGTCTCGGACTCTTCCAGCATGGGGAGATCCTAGACTTCTTTGCCACTGGGTCTTCACGCTCTTCCTTATAGCGTGGCATCTTCACCTCCCAGTCATCCATATCCGTCCTCTGCAGGCAAGGATTCTTCTTCACTGGGACCTCTTCGGAGCATAACAGTGTCACTGCCTCTTCCCAGGGACACTCATGGGCCAAGTGTCCCTGCTGCCGACACTTCCAGCACGGGGGTGCTGTTGCCATCTTCATCACAAAGGGGTCTCTACCCTTCGGCTCCTGCTCAGGAACAATGGGCACCTGCGAACGTACTTCCAGCAGGCTCTTCTGCTCCACTTCCCTGGCTTCTTCTATCCACTTCTGGGCTCGGCCATCCAAGATCATCCGGTTTTCGTCCCACGGACAATCTCGAAGCTCATGCTCTGGATCTCCACATCCTTCACACCGGAATTCTTCATCCTCCTGGTGCCACTCTTCATCACGTGGACAGCTATTATGCTCATGCCTGTAGGTTCCGCAGAGCATACACCAGAGTCTCTTCTTCACAGAGTTCTTCTGACCACATCTCTGGACCGCTTGCTGGGCCATCTGTGTGATCTCCAACGGGGACATTTCTTCCTCTTCTGTCGCCCTAAACTCTCTCCAGGGACATTCGCTGGCAACATGTCCCAGCCGCTGACACGTCTTGCAGGGGGTCACAGCTGATTTCTTGCGCCCCTTCTCCCGGCGCTCTTCCTTTCCGCGCTGTACCGACCGCTGCACCATCTTCATGATGTCTTCTCCCGACACCGTAATCCAGTCACTCTTGTCCTCATACGCCCGGGGATGGTTCCACTCCGGAGCTGTCCGGAGGGGGGTCCTCTTGCCGGTGGTCCACATCGTGTCCGTGATCCTGCCGACTATGCCAAATGTGAGGGGCGGGTGCGGTGCAATGCCTGCTGCCGTGCAGGTGTACGTCTGTTACTTACCTTGCGTCGCACCCTCTCACCTTCAGGCCGTGTGTTGAGCAGACGGTCCTGGAACCTCCAAATAAAACACGGACACGATGACCTAGGGGGAAGGAGACGAGGTGAGTACCGTCCTTCCTCACGTCGACCGACGCGCCCTACCGAACCGGGGGATAAATTTAGGTTTTCAGTGAAGATCATCATTGGCACTTTTGGCCTCAGATCCCGGATTTTCACCTATCGGTACTCACGCACCAGGTGAAGATCCGTCCTTGCACCTGGTTGCAAGGTTCACCGTCTGCCCAGAAGGAAGGAGATAGGTAGTGACAAACAAACAGGGAGAGACAGTACACACAGATATTCCTCACCGTGTCCACTCTTGCTCTTTGTCCGCTCACTCGCCTACAGGTCCCTGTAAGGAGATACACAACACAGCCGTGCAGGGCCTAAACCTATGTCAAGCAACTACACATACTAAACGACATCACCCTCAACCTACGGTGTGTGTGTAGTGCGACAGATATAACAACAACTAAACTTTTGCCCTGCACGGAACACCAAACACAGACTAAATACACAAGAGCAAAACACAGTGCTGTCCCTTTAAATGTCCGCTACCTATCCAGAGCTGGCCAGCTCCTCTTCTCGGTGACTGGGGAAACCACTACCTCATGGGTGGAAGCCGTACAGCTCTCCACCACTGCTCACACCTCTAATCATCTATGCGGGGGCTACCTAATGGGCTCAGGGCCCTGGACCTAACGCCCAGGATCTTACCAGCGGCTCAGGGCTTATGCCTGCCTACTGCGGGGTACTCAAGGGACTTGGGCCTACTGCCCAGAGTCCCGCTCTATTTTGCAGCTCAGGCCTAGTGGCCTGCCTAACGGTGGGCTCTGGTAGTGGCCTGGGCCTAATGTCCAGACCACTTTTATTGGGGCTCAGATATAGGGCCTAGTGCCCTCCTGTATGGGTACAGGCCTACGCCTGATTTATGGCCACGGGCCTGGTTCCTGCCTACTCGATCATTTAGTGGCCTGGGCCTAGTACCCAGGCCACTCACACCTTATTACGGGCCAATCCTTTTATAGGGCCTAATGCCCACTACTGTCCCCCGGGCCTTGTGCCCGACTAATTGCCCACGGGCCTAGTGCCCGACAATACTCCACGGGCCTAGCGCCCGACAATCCTGGCAGTCTAGGGAGGGGGCTATATGGTGGGCCTCACGGAGGGCCTACCTGCTACGTTGGAAGAGGCTGCGGGGGGGAGTTTCGTGATGCTCTTTTACTTTCCTCCCCCGCAGTCCTCTCCGGTGCTCAGCCGCATTCTTCGGCCGCTGGCCCGTCCTGGCCAGCGGCGCCGCCTCTTCTTCCTTTCTTCCAGCCGGCGCCGCCTGTCTTCTTTCTTGACAGCGGCGTCTTCTGGCCTCTTCCGCGGCCACCGCCCCTGTTGCCGCGCCGATCTTCCGCTCTTCGGGAGGTCTTCTCTGCTCCCTCTCCGCCGCCGAACTGACTTTTCCCGCTCTGCGCCGTCTAATACAAGACGGCGCGAGTGGGCGGGGCTATGATGCGGCGAGCCGCGATTGGCTCGTCGCGTCCGCCTCTGATTGGCTGCTGGCCCGCGAGCCAGGTTTGGCTCGCGGCCAGAGCCAAACGCCCGCCGCACAGTGCACCACGCCCATCGCCTGACCGGCGCTGGGAGCAGGTACTTTCTCCCAGCGCCGGATACCCGCCGCTTCTTGGCTGCCAGGCGCCAAGCTCCGCTGAGCTTGCGCCCGGAGCCAAGTTTCTCCCGGCGCCACAGTACCGCCGGCACTGGTGAAAGGGACCAGGCGGTCCCTTCACCAGGTGCCCGCGGTATCTGCACCGACGCTAGGGACATTACTGTCCCAGCGCCGGCAACGGATGTGTCCCGCAGAGGACACATCCCCCCTGCCTGCCCCTGCACCTCGGCTGATGCTGGGATCAAACACGTGATCCCAGTACAGCCTTCCACATGACCGTGCACAGATCTCTCTGTGGAGCTCAGGGTCGCTCTGTATAAAAAGCAAGTTAAAGGCGTTTTCATCTTTTAATGAGCCCATAGGAGGCCCCGGCCATAGAGATTCTCTCGCTGCGGGGTTCCCCGATACTGCGAGCACCATACATAAAGGCAGCCACTTTATTTATTCACATAATTAACCCGTCGGTGCCATAAAGACTTGAATTAAATATCGTATGAACTAGTAGGAAGCTGGCACGAAAATGTGACACCTAAACGCTGAGGGAGCGAAGTTGTGCAGATGGCGAGGGTGGCGGAGGACGGTTATATATTTGTCTGTGTCGCCTTATTACTGTTTTATGAAACGTTCATTAACGTCCTCAGATACAAATATTTATCTAAAAATAACTAAAGTTTGCAAATTACATTGTTAGACTAAGGGCCTGATTCAGAGACCCGTTCGCTAGCAAGCGATCGCTCGGAGCGAGCAATGTTTTTCAATGTGCGCATGCGTATGCTTCGTAATGCGCGTGCGCGAACTAGCACGAGCGATGGGGAATATCTCGCTCACCGAGCATAGACAGCCCAGCTGAATGAGTGACAGGTAAAGCCGTTTGTGGGTGGTAACAGGGGCAGGCCACTGGAAACGGGGGAGTGGAGGTGCGAACGTAGGTTCGCAGTGCTTGCGGAAGGGTCTAGTCAACCTCAAGCGCTGCGAGCGCATCCGATGGTGCTCGATGTACCAGTGGTTTCATGCACTTCCTGGAGATGACGAACACAAGTGGGCGTATTAAGACAGGCTGGTGGGCGTCTGCAATAACAAAGTGATCGCTCGCCAAGACATAGTGGGCGTGCTTATGATTTGCCCTGCGAGCAGCTGCCTTGATGTCACTTAGCCGAATATCCATATGCTGCGAGCGAGCGAGTGCATCTAGCGAACAGGTCTGAATCAGGTTCTAAATCACATACGTTTCTGTTAAGACAGCTCAGTATACACTGAAATAGCGTAACGTTAATGTAAATAGGGCGTGATTCAGCAGCGGATGGAAATCATCTATGGATCAGCGTTGCTAAAATACGCTAATGCTTGGCAAAGAGCAGTCGACATAAAGGCGCCGACTGCTTCCTTCTCATATCCGTCCAATGTCGCTCTTCTGCATAAACATGGGTACCATCAAAGTACATTGTGCAGTCACGCAGCATTTACACCAGGTCTGACCAGCCGCAGACACTGCAAGTCTCCGCGTACACAGAGCGCCCTCATGCTGCTTATGCAATCACAGTGCGTAATATATGCACACCCATGAAACGGCGTTAAAATGGACGGACATGTCTTCCTTTTTCCAAACCACCCCGCTGTCACCACCCCCAAACACTGACAGCCTGTCACTTACTTTGCGATGGATTCCTGTGTGCGTCCGTAATCACAATGCGATCACTGCGCACACACAGTGTGGCTTATAACCATGCGCAATGGCAAACAATCGACTGATCTGCGTCCGTAATCGTCATTGCTTCCGCTGCTGAATTAGGCCCATTGTTTAGTATTTTCCTGATTTCCTACAGTAGCTGAGCTCTGTGAAAAAAGTAAAGTGTGGTGTAGTGTTCTCTCTTCATCCTAGTCAGTGGCATCGCACAGCAGCTACACAGGACCTGCAAAGATGCTGATAGAGGACAAAAAGGTCAAATTGCAAAGCAAAGCTTTGCCAGTTATTTCATGCAAAACTTGCAGTGACATCACTGGTCATGACTGTGCTTACCTAGAAAACTGCAGACCTGTCCTCAGGCTCTGGCTCCTGCACTGTCCCAGAGCAGTGCTTCCCGGGACACGAACAGTGCATGTTTTCCAGGTCTCCTCACAGAATCACAAATGAAATGATTACAAACACCTGTGGATCTTTTAAAATGTCAGTCGGTAATAAATCCGTGCGCCAGCAAGGAAATAAGGAAAACCTGTACCGTACTGTGGCCCTCATTCAGAGCCACTCGCTATTTGCGGTCGTTCGTTCTAAAACAAGCGGTGGCTGTTCAAATGAACCGTTCGCTGTTTGCGGTCTGTTCACGCCTCTAGGTCTGAACGAGCGAACAAAACTTGCGTTCGTTTTTTGGAAAAATACGCCCCTGGCCGCTCGCATCCTACGTCATGTCCGCTATTTATTAGATTAATCGAGTACATCGAACAGGGTATGAGCTGCTCGCTATTCTTGTGGTTGGTTTTTGCTACCACAATTTTGCGAGCAGTTCTGGCTTTAAATTAACCCAGTGACGTGGTCAATGACGCTGCTGTTTTAAATATGTACACCCATAAAACGCCCGTTTTGACCTTTAAGCACGCCTGCGATCGGATCTCCACTCCCCGTTTTCAAGCACCTTCCCCTGTTACCACCCACATACGCCTCATTCTGTCACTCAAAATAGCAGGCATTCGCTATTTTGCGAGCACACGATTTTCGGCCGCACTGAGTGGTTCGCGCATGCGTATTTCGATCCGTACGCATGCGCAGTTGGGCAAACATCGCTCGGAGCGAACGAGCAGCCACTTGCGTCCGGCTCTGAATCAGGGCCTGTGTCCCCGAGGACTGGATTTGAGAATCACTGCTCCCAATGTCTGCTGCTGTCCCCCGCTTTCTACTGTAAATGCAGCCCCCATAGGTTTCTATGGGGGCTGTTAAAATGACAAAAATACTGAGCTCAGGAATCCGCCGTCGGCGCACCATTACATGCGCTGTCGACACTTAAACCAGCCTTACGGTAGGTGCAGTATCTCTGTCTGAAAATGGTCTCTGTGGCCGCTTTCACTGACACGCCCACACGACACTCCCATATAACACCCAGACAAAGTATTTTTTTGCGTTCACTTCAGGCCACTTCCCAGTGACCGCCCTACGCGTTGCCTCTCAATTCCTGATACCTTCTTTCATGTACGCAACAGCTCCTTTGTGCGTATACATCCAAGGTGTCCATCAGTGCTCAAGCCACAACCTCCATACTCAGAGGCATGCCAATATTAGCTCTCTTTCTGTGCAGCTTACTGCCGTGGTGTTGCCCCACCCCCCAGCTCTACAAGCAGTGTCTGACTATGCAGAAGTGAGGCTGAGCTGTTGCTGCCTCATCTCTCGTCCCAGGGAGCTCCACAAAGCTGGTGAGTGTTAACTATAAAATTTATTACAAAACAAAGAAGGTGTTCATAACTTATAAATATCTTCTTTGTACTGTTCTAATCATTTTTATATCAAATCTCAGGAGCTTGACAGGTGAGGCTTATAATTATCGTCGTGATCACGTCCCGATAATTAATAAATATGCCCCAAGGAAATGTTAGTTCGTCAGTTTCTGTATAATGGGTCTTACAGCAAATGATTCATCTTATCACATCCTGCAGCATATCTCGCACAGCAGTCTGCAGCACATCCCGCCGCTGGGTTTTGCAGTGCATTAAATTTGATGGATTGATATTGCTCACTTCGTTCCCTCGGGAGCCATACAGCAGGCTTAATGCTGGTATAGACAGCTGCTCCTTATACACCATGGTTAATGGGTTTTGTGGTAGAAAGCAGGTAAAGTGGTAATTAAGAGACTGGGAAGAATAATAGACATAAATATAGACACCTTCTCCTTAAGTGAGAATCAGGCAGAAAAGCATTTGGAGAGGAATCTTGCTGACACCAGCCGCAGGTATATAGACGATATAGACGCGGCTGCATTAGGTACTTGCACAACACATTTTTTAATCTCGTGCTCATAAGAACTTTAAACCAAAATGCTCTGTGTTGATCTAGAAAAATGACTGGAGTCATTTCATATTTTCACTGTTGAATTAAGGGCCTGATTCCGACCCATTCGCTAGGCTGCGTTCGCACGTAGCCTGCCGATGTTTGCAATCTGCGCATGAGTATAAGACGCAATGCGCGTGTGCGAACCAGCCCATGCGATCGTGAAGCTTGATTGAGTGACAGGACGAGCCATTTGTGGGCGGTGACAGGGGATGGTCGAAGGAAACAGGGGAGTGGTGGTGTGAACGCAGGCACGTCTGAGCGTCTTAACGCCGTTACAGAGGCATGCATAATTAAGACGCAGCGTCATAGCACATATCACATGCTAAATTACACACTGAAGCACTCGTAGTGCTTGCGGTAGGGTATGGTCAGCCACAAGTGCTGCGTATGGCTCCGATGTTACTCGATGTTACCGATTGTTGCATACACTTCCTGGAGATGACGTGTGTTACTAAGGGAAAGGGGCGTCTAAATACATACAGCGATTGCACGCCAAGATGCAAACGCATCTAGCGAGCGGGTCTGAATCGGGCCCTAAGCTTACATCAGTGGGCCTGATTCAGAGCCGGACGCTCTGACAAGAGCACTCGCTCTGAATCAGGGCCGTCCTACCTATTATTGGAGCGGCCTCCTGGCCGCTCGTATAGCTGTGGGTGACCACCCACAGCTTATGCGAGCGGCCAAAAAGATGGTCGCGATGGTCAAGACCATCGACCATCGACCATCGAGCATCTATCAGAGCCAAAAGCACGGGAACGCCTCCGTCTGGGAAGCAACGCCCCCGACACGCCCACCAAAGGGGGCGTGCTGTCACTCACCATCGACAGCACGCCCCTTTTGGTGCGAGACCCATAGCGACGGCTTGGCCGTCTCTATTCGGGTCTCGCACATGTGCACGACGTAGCTCCCTCCGTCGTGCGCATGCACACTAGGACACCATCGACCCGCTTGCGAACGCTCAGCGCTCCCGAGCGGGTCTGAATCAGGCCCTGTGTTCCTGTAATGGGTGCAGGGTATGCCTGCAGTGATCCCCCTCTGTTTAATCTGCTGGAAGCACCATCTTCCTGGTGATATCTTCAGAAAGTTGTCGCAAGGATTCCTTCGCTAACTCCTGCGCATTCACCATCTCCACAGATATCCATAGAAGATGGTGGACCAAGCTTTCGGCAAGGAAGCAGCCACCATCGGTTTCTAAAGGGGCTGCTTTTGTGGTCGAAAATGGGGGATATCTGCTGTGGTCCCCTGTAGATACATTTGGGAGGGATACTTATTATTAAGCAGTATCTGCATCAGTAAGGGGTGTGTGTTAGTAAGCGGTATCTGTGTCAGTAAGGGGTGTCTGTCAGTAAGTGTGTTTGTGTCAGTAAGCAGTATTTGTGCCAGTAAGGGGTGTGTGTCAGTAAGCGGTATCTGTGTCAGTAAGGGGTGTCTGTCAGTAAGTGTGTTTGTGTCAGTAAGCAGTATCTGCATCAGTAAGGGGTGTCTGTCAGTAAGTGTGATTGTGTCAGTAAGGTGTGTGTGTCAGTAAGCAGTATCTGCATCAGTAAGGGGTGTGTGTCAGTAAGCGGTATCTGTGTCAGTAAAGGGTGTCTGTCAGTAAGTGTGATTGTGTCAGTAAGCAGTATCTGTGTCAGTAAGGTGTGTGTGTCAGTAAGCGGTATCTGTATCAGTAAGGGGTGTCTGTCTGTAAGTGTATTTGTGTCAGTAAGAGGTGTCTGTGTTGGTGTGTCTGTCAGTAAGCAGTGTCTGTGTCAAGTGTGTGTCAGTAAGGTGTGTCAGTAAGTGTGTCTGTATCAGTGTGTTTGTGTCAGTAAATTAAAAATATGTCAATAAGGGGTGCCTGTGTCAGTAAGGCAGTGTGTATGCATCTATGGGGGCAGCGTGTGTGTGTGTGGCTATGGGGGCAGTGTGTGTGTGTGTCTATGGGGGCAGTGTGTGTGTGTCTATGGGGCAGTGTGTGTGTGTCTGTGTGGCTATGGGGGCAGTGTGTGTGTGTCTATGGGGGCAGTTTGTGTGTGCGTCTATGGGGGCAGTGTGTGTGTGTGCATCTATGGGGCAGTGTGTGTGTGTGTGCGTTTATGGGGGCAGTGTGTGTGTGTGTGCGGCTATGGGGGCAGTGTGTGTGTGTGCATTTATGGGGGCAGTGTGTGTGTGTCTATGGGGCAGTGTGTGTGTGTGTCTATGGGGGCAGTGTGTGTATGTGTCTATGGGGGCAGTGTGTGTGTGTCTATGGGGGCAGTGTGTGTGTGTCTATGGGGGCAGTGTGCGTGTGTGTGTGTCTATAGGGGCAGTGTGTGTGTGTGTCTATGGGGGCAGTGTGTGTGTGTCTAAGGGGGCAGTGTGCGTGTGTGTGTGTGTATGGGGGCAGTGTGTGTGTGTCTATGGGGGCAGTGTGCGTGTGTGTGTGTCTATGGGGGCAGTTTGTGTGTGCATCTATGGGGCAGTTTGTGTGTGTGCATCTATGGGGGCAGTGTGTGTGTGTGTGTCTATGGGGGCAGTGTGTGCGTGCGTCTATGGGGCAGTGTGTATGTGTCTATGGGAGCAGTGTGTGTGTGTGTCTATGGGGGCAGTGTGTGTGCGGCTATGGGGGCAGTGTGTGTGTGTCTATGGGGGCAGTGTGCGTGTGTGTGCGCCTATTGGGGCAGTGATTGTGTGCGGCTATAGGGGCAGTGTGTGTGGCTATGGGGGCAGTGTGTGTGTGTGTGGCTATGGGGCAGTGTGTGTGCGTCTATGGGGCAGTGTGTGTGTATGTGTGTGTCTGTGCGGCTATGGGGGCAGAGTTTGTGTATCTATGGGTGCAGTGTGTGTGTCCGGCTATGGGGCAGTGTGTGTGCGTGCGTCTATGGGGCAGTGTGTGTGTGTGTCTATGGGGGCAGTGTGTGTGTGCGGCTATGGGGGCAGTGTGTGTGTGTGTAGCTATGGGGCAGTGTGTGTGCATATATCTATGGGGCAGTGTGTGTGTACGTCTATGGGGCAGTGTGTGTGTATATGTGTGTGTGTGGCTATGGGGGCAGTGTGTGTCTATGAGGGCAGTGTGTGTGTGGCTATGGGGGCAGTGTGTGTGTGTCTATGGGGGCAGTGTGTGTGTGTGTGTGGCTATAGGGGCAGTGTGTGTGGCTATGGGGGCAGTGTGTGTGTGGCTATGGGGCAGTGTGTGTGTGCGGCTATGGGGGCAATGTGTGTGTGTCTATGAGGGCAGTGTGTGGCTATGGGGGCAGTGTGTGTGTGTCTATGGGGGCAGTGTGTGTGTGTGCGGCTATAGGGGCAGTGTGTGTGGTTATGGGGGAAGTGTGTGTGCGTCTATGGGGCAGTGTGTGTGTGTGTGTGTGTGCACCTATAGGGGCAGTGAGTGTGTGCGGCTATAGGGGCAGTGTGTGTGTGCGGATATGGGGGCAGTGTGTGTGTGTATGTGTGTGTGCGTTTATGGGGGCAGTGTGTGTGTGTGTGTCTATGGGGGCAGTGTGTGTGTGTGTCTATGGGGCAGTGTGTGTGTGTCTATGGGGGCAGTGTGTGTGTATGTGTGTGTCTATGGGGCAGTTTGTGTGTGCATCTATGGGGGCAGTGTGTGTGCGTGCGTCTATGGGGCAGTGTGTGTGTGTGTCTATGGGGGCAGTGTGTGTGTGTCTATGGGGGCAGTGTGTGTGTGTGTGGCTATGGGGGCAGTGTGTGTGTGTCTATGGGGGCAGTGTGTGTGTGTGCGCATATAGGGGCAGTGAGTGTGTGCAGCTAGAGGGGCAGTGTGTGTGGCTATGGGGGCAGTGTGTGTGTGTGTGGCTATGGGGCAGTGTGTGTGTGTGTGCATATAGGAGCAGTGTGTGTGTATGTGTGTGTGCGGCTATGGGGGCAGTGTGTGTGTGTATGGGGGCAGTGTGTGTGTGCGGCTATGGGGGCAGTGTGTGTGTGTATGGCTATGGGGGCAGTGTGTGTGTCTATGGGGGCAGTGTGTGTGTGCAGCTATAGGGGCAGTGTATGTGGCTACGGGGGCAGTGTGTGTGCGGCTATGGGGCAGTGTGTGTGCGTGCATCTATGGGGCAGTGTGTGTGTGCATCAATGGGGCAGTGTGTGTGTGCGGCTATGGGGGCAATGTGTGTGTGTGTGTCTATGGGGGCAGTGTGTGTGTGTGGCTATGGGGGCAGTGTGTGTGTGTCTATGGGGGCAGTGTGTGTGTGCACCTATAGGGGCAGTGAGTGTGAGCGGCTATAGGGGAAGTGTGTGTGTGCAGATATGGGGACAGTGTGTGTGTGTGTGTATGTGTGTGTGTGTGTGCATTTATGGGGGCAGTGTGTGTGTGTGTCTATGGGGGCAGTGTGTGTGTGTGTGTCTATGGGGGCAGTGTGTGTGTGTCTATGGGGGCAGTGTGTGTGTGTGTCTATGGGGGCAGTGTGTGTGTGTCTATGGGGGCAGTTTGTGTGTGCGTCTATGGGGCAGTGTGTGTGTGTGTGTGCATCTATGGGGCAGTGTGTGTGTGCGTGCGTCTATGGGGCAGTGTGTGTGTGCGTCTATGGGGGCAGTGTCTGTGTGTGTGTCTATGGGGGCAGTGTGTGTGTGTGTGTGTTTCTATGGGGGCAGTGTGTGTGTGTGTGTGTGTCTATGGGGGCAGTTTGTGTGTGCATCTATGGGGGCAGTGTGTGTGTGTGTGTGCATCTATGGGGGCAGTGTGTGTGTGCATGCGTCTATGGGGCAGTGTGTGTGTGTGGCTATGGGGGCAGTGTGTGTGGGTGTGTCTATGGGGGCAGTGTGTGTGTGCATGCGTCTATGGGGCAGTGTGTGTGTGTGGCTATGGGGGAAGTGTGTGTGGGTGTGCGCCTATAGGGGCAGTGAGTGTGTGCGGCTATAGGGGCAGTGTGTGTGGCTATGGGGGCAGTGTGTGTGTGGCTATGGGGCAGTGTGTGTGCGTGCGTCTATGGGGCAGTGTGTGTGGCTATGGGGCAGTGTATGTGTGTGCGGCTATGGGGCAGTGTGTGTGTATGTGTGTGTCTGTGCGGCTATGGGGGCAGTGTGTGTGTGCCTATAGGGGCAGTGAGTGTGTGCGGCTATAGGGGCAGTGTGTGTGTGCGGATATGGGGGCAGTGTGTGTGTGTGTGGCTATGGGGGCAGTGTGTGTGTGCATCTATGGGGCATTGTGTGTGTGCATCTATGGGGCAGTGTGTGTGCGTCTATGGGGCAGTGTGTGTGGCTATGGGGCAGTGTGTGCGTGCGCCTATGGGGCAGTGTGTGCGTGAGTCTATGGGGGCAGTGTGTGTGCGGCTATGGGGGCAGTGTGTGTGTCTATGGGGGCAGTGTGTGTGTGTCTATGGGGGCAATGTGTGTGTGTCTATGGGGGCAATGTGTGTGTGCGGCTATGGGGCAGTGTGTGTGTATGTGTGTGTCTGTACGGCTATGGGGGCAGTGTGTCTGCGCCTATAGGGGCAGTGAGTGTGTGCGGCTATAGGGGCAGTGTGTGTGTGCGGATATGGGGGCAGTGTGTGTGTGTGTGTGGCTATGGGGGCAGTGTGTGTGTGCATCTATGGGGCATTGTGTGTGTGCATCTATGGGGCAGTGTGTGTGCATCTATGGGGCAGTGTGTGTGGCTATGGGGCAGTGTGTGCGTGCGCCTATGGGGCAGTGTGTGCGTGAGTCTATGGGGGCAGTGTGTGTGCGGCTATGGGGGCAGTGTGTGTGTCTATGGGGGCAGTGTGTGTGTGTCTATGGGGGCAATGTGTGTGTGTCTATGGGGGCAATGTGTGTGTGTGGCTATGGGGGCAATGTGTGTGTGTCTATGGGGGCAATGTGTGTGTGTCTATGGGGGCAGTGTGTGTGTGTGTGCGTCTATGGCAGGGAGGGGCGCTGTCCAGGACACTGGTGGAGTGCGGTCCACACTGCACAGTAACAAACACCGCCACTGGCTAGTACTCGCATACTACCCGGCGGCAGTGTGTTTGTTTTGGCACCTAATGAGAGTCAGATAGAATCTCATTGGCTGCTGCCTCCACTGCCGGGGCCGGGCTGGAGCTCACTCATGAGCTCCTACTTATGGCTACCACAGTGGGTGATGGGAGTGACGGACGTCCCTCCCATAGTGCAGAGCGGTCCGGCCCGGGAGGACGGAGGAGCAGATGGCGGCGGACGCAGGAGCAGGAGCAGGGATCAGGTAAGTGGGTTTTTTTGTTTGTATATCCTTGTCTGGAACTGCGGGGTGGACACTACTGGGGGCACTGCATAGGGGGGACTACTACTGGGGGCACTATATAAGGGACACTCCATAGGGGGGACTACTACTGGGGGCACTATATAAGGGACACTGCATAGGGGGGACTACTACTGGGGGCACTATATAAGGGACACTGCATAGGGGGGACTACTGGGGGCACTATATAAGGGACACTGCATAGGGGGGACTACTACTGGGGGCACTATATAAGGGACACTGCATAGGGGGACTACTACTGGGGGCACTATATAAGGGACACTGCATAGGTGGGACTACTACTGGGGGCACTATATAAGGGACACTGCATAGGGGGGACTACTACTGGGGGCACTATATAAGGGACACTGCATAGGGGGGACTACTACTGGGGACACTATATAAGGGGACTGCATAGGGGGGACTACTACCGGGGGCACTATATAAGGGACACTGCATAGGGGGGACTACTACTGGGGGCACTATATAAGGGGACTGCATAGGGGGGACTACTACTGGGGGCACTATATAAGGGGACTGCATAGGGGGGACTACTACTGGGGGCACTATATAAGGGGACTGCATAGGGGGACTACTACTGGGGGCACTATATAAGGGACACTGCATAGGGGGGACTACTACTGGGGGCACTATATAAGGGACACTGCATAGGGGGGACTACTATTGGGGGCACTATATAAGGGACACTGCATAGGGGGGACTACTACTGGGGAACTATATAAGGGACACTGCATAGGGGGGACTACTACTGGGGGCACTATATAAGGGACACTGCATAGGGGGGACTACTACTGGGGGCACTATATAAGGGGACTGCATAGGGGGGACTACTACCGGGGGCACTATATAAGGGACACAGCATTGGGGGACTACTACTGGGGGCACTGCATAGGGGGGACTACTACTGGGGGCACTATATAAGGGACACTGCATAGGGGGGACTACTACTGGGAGCACTGCATGGGGGGGACTACTACTGGGGCACTATATAAGGGACACTGCATAGAGGGGACTACTACTGGGGGCACTATATAAGCGACACTGCATAGGGGGACTACTACTGGGGGCACTGCATAGGGGGACTACTACTGGGGGCACTATATAAGGGACACTGCATAGGGCGGACTACTACTGGGAGCACTGCATAGGGGGGGTTACTACTGGGGGCACTATATAAGGGACACTGCATAGGGTGGACTACTACTGTGGGCACTGCATAGGGGGGACTACTACTGGGGGCACTATATAAGGGACACCTCATAGAGGGGACTACTACTGGGGGCACTATATAAGGGACACTGCATAGGGGGGACTACTACTGGGGGCACTATATAAGGGACACTGCATAGGGGGGACTACTACTGGGGGCACTATATAAGGGACACTGCATAGGGGGGACTACTACTGGGAGCACTGCATAGGGGGGGTTACTACTGGGGGCAATATATGTTAGGCACTTACACCAATAGTTAGGGTTAGGCACCAGAAGGGAGGGTTAGGGTTAGAGTAAAGATTAGGGCTAAAAGAAAAAAAAAAAACATGTGTCGACCATTTGCATGTTGACCATATGACTGCCAACCTCATGACCATGTCAACCTTCAGTACCTGTTGATCTTGTTACTAGTCGACCTTGAGTGTTTTGACCATCAGACCCTGTTGACCTTCAGACCTGTTGACCAATTGCCTGTCTATCTTCCATTGTCTACCTAAACATTGTCTATCTAGACCAGGCCCGGGGGCCGTATAAGGGCCCCGGAATCATTTGGTCTGGCCCTCTGAGCTTTTTTCTGCCAGCCTCATCTGACTAGCAGGATGCCTAGAATCTATGCAGCAGTGCCACCTGGAGCGTCCTTAAGACGCTTCAGATGGTCACACCGCTGCCCTGAAAGCTCCTGAGGATGCTCCAGGCATTGCTGTAATCACCGGCGATTGTGGCCTCACCCCTTGTGACATCACACAGAGGGGGCGTGGTCTGCACCAGGCCCGCAAATAATGTTGTATATATCAAACTGGCCCTCGCCATAAAAAAGAAAGTTTCCCACCTCTGATCTAGACAATGTAAACCTAATGATCCACACCCCTTTACACGGTGATCCACCGGCTTCTTCAGCGGATATAAGGGGAGATTCATCAAAGCTTGGAGAGAAACACAGTAGATGAAGATAAAGGGCCTGATTCAGAGCCGCTCGTAAGCGGCCGCTCGTTCGCTCCGAGCGATGTTTGCCCAACTGCGCATGCGTGCGGATCGTTATACGCATGCGCGAACCAGTCAGTGCACCCGAAATTCATGTGCTCGCAAAATAGCGAATGCCTGATAATTTGAGTGACAGAATGAGGCGTATGTGGGTGGTAACAGGGGAAGGTGCTTGAAAACGGGGAGTGGAGATCCGATCGCAGGCGTGCTTGAAGGTCAAAACGAGCATTTTATGGGTGTGCATAATTAAAACAGCAGCATCATTGACCACGTCACTGGGTTATTTTTTAGCAAGAACTGCTCGCAAAATTGTGGTAGCAAAATCCAACCACAAGAATAGCGAGCAGTTCATACCCTGTTCGATGTACTCGATTAATCTAATAAATAGCAGACATGACGTAGGATGCGAGCGGCCAGGGGGCATAGTTTCCCAAAAAACGACCGCAAGTTTTGTTCGCTCGTTCAGACCTAGAGACGTGAACAGACCGCAAACAGCGAACGGTTCATTTGAATAGCCACCCCTATTTTCTGGACGAGCGAGCGCAAATAGCGACCGGCTCTGAATCAGGCCCAAAGTAGCAACCAATCAGCTCCTAACTGTCATTTTACAGGCTGTGTTTGTACTTTACCTCTCTCCAAGCTTTGATAAATATCCCCCTTAGTTTAGTGTAGGATGACTTTCCTGTTTATCCAGTTCAGGTTATATCTTTAGTAGAAAATCATTACATATTGTGGTTTGATGATATTATTTCAGATTTTATCATACTGCCCAGAAACCACAATTATCACCAGTGTGTACTTGTTACTGTGCGAAGCGCTAGGGCTTGGCGTTGCGAGAAAGGGTCTTTGAAAGAGTAGTGGCCCTAAATTGGGCAGATTAGGCTTAAAATTTGTAGCAAATTCTTCTAAACACAGAGGACCTGATTCAGACCCGGACGCTAAGCCGCGATCGCTCGCTATGGGCGTTTGTGCATGGGTATGCATCACAGTGCGCATGCGTGAACCAGTCACTGTGATCGGGAATCATGCATTCGTAGCACAAAGACTGAGCGCTAGTGTGAGTGACAGATAGCGCTGTTTGTGGGTGGTAACAGGGGAAGGTGCTTGTGAACGGGGGAGTGGTGGTGCGAACGCAGGCGTGTCTGGGCGTCAAAACGGCATCTTATGGGTGTGCATAATTAGCATGGAGGCGTCATTGTACACGTCACTTGGTTGTATTTCAGCCTGCAGTGATCGCAGCGCTTGCAGTGGGGTAGGGGCTACCTCAAGCGCTGCGTGCAGCTCCAATGGCTCTCGATGGTTCTGATTAATCACACACTTCCTGGAGATGCCGTGTGCTAAGAAAGAAAAGTGGGCGTCATTACACCGGCGTGCACTCACTCTGCCGTCGTTCTCTAAGACCTAGAGGGCGTCCTTCCACCAGACAGTGCGATCGCAGAATTTGCATACCCCGCCCCTTTTGGCTGCGAGAGAGCGCAGCTTAGCGTCCAGGTCTGAATCGCCCCCAGAATGTTGTAAGATTTGGGATTGTCCAGCCTTAATCTGGAATATAGGGAGATTAAAATAAAGATGGCTGGGGCCAGGGGTAAAAGTGGGCCAGAACGGGGCGGAACTGCTTTCTGTCACTTCTATTTGGAGACGGAACAATTTACTCCTCCTCCGGCCCACCTAACCCCGGTGCCGTAGGGAGGCTCCATTTGCCGGGTGCCCGGTGAGCAGCGGGCGCCCGGCTCCCTCCCCGCAGAGCCAGCCGGAACCTGGAGCTCACTCTTGAGCTCTGGCTTCTGGCTCCCCCCCACGGGCACTATGGGAGAGACGTCATGACGTCTCTCCCATAGTTCAGAGGAGCAGTCAGGTGGACCAGAGGCAGCGGATACAGGAGCGGGGCTGAAGGTAAGTTTTTTTTGTGTGTAAGTGGCTTCATATTGGGGGCATTTACTCAGGGGCATTACTATTGGGGGCATTTATCTGTATTACTATTGGGGCACTACTACTGGGGGAATTTACTTGGGAGCATTACTATTGGGGCCACTACTACTGGGGCATTTACTCCGGGTTATTACTATTGGGGGCACTACTACTGGGGCATTACTATTGGGGGCACTACTACTGGGGGCATTTCTACAGTGGTCATTACTATTGGCACTACTACAGGAGGCATTACTTCTAAAGGGGGCACCACTCCTGGGGGCACTGCATAGGGAGTACCACTACAGGGGGGCACTGAATAAGGGACACTATCACTGTGGGCACTGCATAAGGGGCACTACCACTACTGGGGGGCACTGCTTAAGGGGCATTACTGCTGTGGGCACTGCATAAGGGACACCACTTCTGGGGGCACTGCATAAGGGGCACTGCCACTACTGTGGGCACTGCATAAGGGGCACTACCACTACCGGGGGCACTGTATAAGGGACATTACCACTGTGGGCACTGCATAAGGGGCACTGCCACTACTGGGGGCACTGCCACTACTGGGGGCACTGCATAAGGGGTACCACTCCTGGGGGCATTGCATTAGGGGCACCACTCATGGGGGCACTGCATAAGGGGCACCACTACAATGGGCATTGCATAAGGGGGACTACTGTTGTTGGCATTATGTGTAAGGAGCACTACTGCTGTGGGCATTGTATAAGGGGCACTGCTACTTTGGGCATTATGTATAAGGGGCACTGCTACTTTGGGCATTATGTATAAGGGGCACTGCTGTGCGTCATACTGTACATGAATAAGGGGCACTACTATGTGGTGTAATGTGAATCAGGGGTGAATCAAGATTGTGCTACTGCATGTTCCACCACTTCTCTAGGACCAATTTAAGCACTGGCTGGGGCTATTATGCAGGGTATAATGGTTTAGCGGGGCCCAGAGTGGGGTTACCCTAAATCAGGTCCTAGTTTAGGAGTTACGATTGCTACGGATCAGATTGGCTTCTTCTATGCTGATTGGGCATGCGATGACATTGACAGGGCATTAACCTGGTTTAATTATTCCAAACAAATGGGAACATTCTAATTACAGCTCTCCGCAATGGTGTAATTGCTCAGGCTGCAGAAATGTTCTGCAAACCCCAGACGGCTGTGAGAAAACAAACATTAGCTTAAACCGCTTCCTGTCTGTGGCAGAGCGGAGCTGTTACTACGGATGAGAGACCGGAGGACTGTCCTGATTTTTTTATGTGGAGTTTTTTTGGGGGGCAGAGCAAATATTAAAACATCTGACCTTACAGTAATCAGAAGCCAATTACTGACAACTCATAGTGATTTATACTGAGGACAGCAGAACATGAATAGTGGAAATAATCAGATACATTTTTGTAGAACAGATGACATAACATATTAGGATTCAGTTCTCCCCGAAACATAGGTAAGGATGTGTTGTGATGGCGCAAACAGTGTCCACAAGCTGCGACCCCTCAGTGAACAGTGAGTAGACAGCGGCGTGGCACGTGGTGTCGCAATAAGCATCAATATACACATTGCCCTGATCCCTAAATTACATGCTCTTCACCATCAAGTGACTCCGACCTCTCTGAGGGACCTATTCACTAAACGATAAATGGCCCGGTAACCATGCGGAAATGCTAGTTTTAGGTTACCGGGCTATTCATCATCAGGGGTCCCAAATGGCCCCCCTGATATTCAGCAAACTCCGAAAGCTGAAAGTTTTCGGAGTTTGCTTCCGAGAGCAAACGCCATCTTCAGACGGTGCTGGCTCTCGGATCCCCACTCATTCCTATGGGAAGGAGTTCCGGGGATGCTAAGAGAGATCTGAGCGGATCCCTCCACCGCCTCCTCACTACCTCCCCGGCGGCTGTGATCATGGGGGACCCGATGTCACGCATGCATAGCCGGGATGACGTGGAGGAGGTAAGTAACGCAGCTACTTCTGTAGCTGCGATACTAACTGAGGGGACAGCGGCTTTTCAGAGCAGTTGTCCCCGCATTGGAGCAATGATGAATTGTGTCACGTTTCCCCCGATGCGAGTTGGATACTTAAGTAGCCCTCGCAGCGAGTTCAATCCTTCATCACCGGAGGCCGTATGAATGGGCCGCCGAATCTCAATAAGTTATTATAAGGTTAGAGCAGAGCTCTTATATAATTGGATGTTACAATCACACTACAAATATTCCCCTGTGTTTGTGATATAAAATGTGAATACAAGCAGTGGCGTATCTATAATGGGTGCAGTGTGTGCGGGGCACACGGGCCCCTGGGTCCAGGGGGGCCCCCGCACCGCACACACTGCACCCATATTTTTTTTTAAACTTACCTGTCCGAGGTCCCACGTCGGGTTTCACTGCTGCTCAGAACACCGTAAAAATGGCCGCCGTGGCCATTTTCTGGTGTTCTGCGCATGCGCAGTAGACTCCGGGTGCTAGAGTGTGCCCGGAGTCTACTGTGCATGCACAGACAGTGGCGGTTCTAGGGGTGGTCTAACAGGGCAGTCGCCCGGGGTGCCGGCCCCTAGAGGGCGCCACTGAGTCCCCAGAAGGTAAAAAAAAAATAAAAATCCCATAATAAAATTTTTTTAAAAACCCAGCGCCGGTCCCCCCCACGTTGCCGGGCACCCGCTGATATTTGTTATCAGCGGGCACCCAGCTCCCTCCCTCCAGGGCTCCGGCTCCCGCATAGAGCACTATGGGAGGGACGTCATGACGGCAGCGGATGCAGGAACGGGGCTTAAGGTAAGTATTGTGTTTGTATTTTTTATTTTTCAGAAGGGAGGCATGGGGGCATTACTACTGGGGGCATGTCTATAAGGGGCATTACTACTGGGGACATGTCTATAGGGGGCATTACTACTGGGAGCATGTCTATAAGGGGCATTACTATTGGGGACATGTCTATAGGGGGCATTACTACTGGGAGCATGTCTATAAGGGGCATTACTATTGGGGCATGTCTATAAGGGGCATTACTACTGGGGGCATGTCTATAAGGGGGCATGTCTATAAGGGGCATTACTACTGGGGGCATGTCTATAAGTGGCATTACTACTGGGGACATGTCTATAGGGGGCATTACTACTGGGAGCATGTCTATAAGGGGCATTACTATTGGGGCATGTCTATAAGGGGCATTACTACTGGGGGCATGTCTATAAGGGGGCATGTCTATAAGGGGCATTACTACTGAGGGTATGTCTATAGGGGGGCATTACTACTGGGAGCATGTCTATAAGGGGGCATGTCTATAAGAGGGCATTACTGCTGGGGACATGTCTATAAGGGGGCACTACTATAAGGGGAATTCCAACTTTGGGCACTACTATAGGGGGCATTTCTACTGTGGGCACTACTATAGGGGGCACTACTACTGTGGGCATTGTATTAGGGGCACTACTACTCAGTACTGTGGTCCTTGTGTATAAGGGGCACTAATTTGGGCATTGTGTAAAAGGGGCTTCACTGTGTGTCATAACATGCATAAGGGACTAATGTGTGGCGTAATTTGAATTGGGGATACTGTATTGTAAAGGGAATTACTGCATGTGGCATAATGTGTTATACAGGGCATTACTGCGTGTGGCATAATGTGTTATAAAGGCCATTACTGCATGTGGCATAATGTGTTATACAGGGCATTCTGCGTGTGGCATAATGTGTTATACAGGGCATTACTGCGTGTGGCATAATGTGTTTATACAGGGCATTACTGCGTGTGGCATAATGTGTTATACAGGGCATTACTGCATGTGGCATAATGTGTTATACAGGGCATTACTGCGTGTGGCATAATGTGTTATACAGGGCATTACTGCGTGTGGCATAATGTGTTATACAGGGCATTACTGCGTGTGGCATAATGTGTTATACAGGGCATTACTGCATGTGGCATAATGTGTTATACAGGGCATTCTGCGTGTGGCATAATGTGTTATACAGGGCATTACTGCGTGTGGCATAATGTGTTATACAGGGCATTACTGCGTGTGGCATAATGTGTTATAAAGGCCATTACTGCATGTGGCATAATGTGTTATACAGGGCATTACTGCGTGTGGCATAATGTGTTATACAGGGCATTACTGCGTGTGGCATAATGTGTTATAAAGGCCATTACTGTGTGTGGCATAATGTGTTATACAGGACATTACTGCGTGTGGCATAATGTATTTATAAAGGACATTACTCTGTAAGGCGCATTACTGCACATGGCAATTATTTGCCACGAGAGGAGAGGTTGCGCCCCACAGTGTGATGAATTGGGGGTGTTCCACAAGGACACGCCCCCATTCCGGAAGCACGTGTGCTTTCAGCGTGTGCAGAGGAACGTCATCTACAAAAAGTTGTTGTTTTTTGGGGGGGAGGGGGCACAACTGTGAACTTTCGCCCTGAGCTCCACAATGTCTAGAACCGGCCGTGTGCACAGAACATCGGAAAATGGCCGCCGCGGCCATTTTTTCCTGGCGTTCTGTACATGCGTAGTAGACTCCGGGCACACTCTAGTGCCCGGAGTCTACTAATGCTCCAGTGGCCGGCCAGCCGCGTCAGTCGGCTGCCAGCCACCAGGGAGAGAGGAGGGGGCCCCCTCCTCTCTTAAACCGCCCCTGAATACAAGACAGGGCTAGTTATTATATATATATAAAATTAATCAGCAGATAGTAATGTTTATCCGACCAGACAGATTATAAAATTAAATTGTCTATTATACCCCTTAGAAATTCGGATAGAAAAATAATTATTCCTATATTACTGTTCTCAGAAAGATTTAGATAATTAATCAGTGATATCATATTAAACTAGCTTCAGTGAATATAATTGCAATATTTCAGTAAATTAAGTTTATAGTGATGACACTGGTTTATTAACAGATAATGATAATTATCAAACCAGACAGGTTATCAAATCCAGTTGTCTGACTGTGCTAAACATCCTCTTGAACACCAGAAAAATTAATCCCTACTGTACTTGAAATATTAATAATACACAGACAGAGGATCCATCTCATCATTAGACTTCAAAAAGCACAATAATTCTGCTCTTTTAGTGAATGTAATCGCAATATTTAGCTGATGAAGTCTATAGCGGTAAACATATTAAAGTTCTGCCAGTTAGCGGTTAAAACCGCAATAATTGACTGCAATATCAAAGTCTGTTTATTAGTGGAAAATGTTGCAAGATTCAGAAACAGAAAAACATTGTATCCATCTGACTGGGTGTTCTAATGTGTATGGCAAGCTGTTTGTTTGGCCAGAAGTTCCTGTGACCCTGATATCATGTGATCTCCCAGAGCCAATTGACTGAAAGCTGGCAGCTTTGGTGATGTCATAGGCATTTATTCAGTTTTAACACCCTGTAAATATGATTTTCTGCAGAGGGAGTTCCAGCAGGTGTGATATTGTGTGTTTTTCCAAGAGACAATGGCTATGACAATTTTATCATGTAAACACAGCATGAGAAGGGATGGGTATTGGCCATGTATATGGAATAATAACATATCGGACCTATTCAGACCATACTTGCCGACATTCAGCTCCCTCCTTCTGGGAGGGAGCAGAATGCCTGTATGCAGCAGGGGGCGTGGCCAGACAATGACACTGTGTTGGGGGCGGGGTGGCACGAACGCATCATCATGGCCCCGCCCCCTCTTCACAATGCCGAAAATTAAAGGCATTGTAAAGCAGGGGGCGGGGCCGCGAAGACGAGATTCAGCCCGAATCGCATCACCCCCCCCCTTGTTGCGGGGGTTTCTATCATTAGTGCAGGGGGGGTGTGTGAGGCTTGCCTGCCTTTCCGGGGGGCAAATCGGGAGGGTAGGCAAGCCTGATTCAGACTTTGCTGCATATGCAAGTACTGTTAGCTACAGCGATTCCCTCACATTCACGTACTTGGGGTCAGATGCGCCAGGAATACGACTATAGTTAGAGACATGGCTTCACTGTGAATAATACACAAAATCCTAAACATTGCAGTACACAATGCATAGGCGTTATACTAAGTGGCCGTATAGTGCAGTTAATAAGCCCCTATGTGCCTTGGAGCATCTGCAATGTAAAGCGGACAAGACGCAAATATAATTTACATTTTTTTTTAATAACAACTACACTCATAAACATACCGACAACCGTCCTAAACAGAGTGAGACGCACACACTTTATTTAGGTAGGTAAAATTCATTTTCAATACAGTGTACTTTGACTTGGAAAACACAGTTTGCAGCAGTTTCATTCCATTTGCAGTAACTTGTGTTTCAGTCACTTTCATCCAGTGAGGCGCAGCCCGGCATCCGCCATCATCATCAGTTGGCGACTAGCATCAGGGCAGCCGGTCTCGTGTCTTTGAGTCAGCCATTTTGGCAGCAATTCACGTCAACACACTCATGCCAAACCTTTCCTAAACAGTGACCATATCTTCAAGCCTGCTTGCCACGTCTACACGGCCGCTCCAGGCCTCGTTCTGGCTCCCTAGCCGTGCGCGCTCGCAACTTCAATTTGTGTGTCTGATACGCGATGCAAAAGGAGGCGCGCACACACTGAAAAAAGTGCAAGCTGTATCCGAAAAAAGCTGCAACTCGCTTTCACGTTCAACTCTGCATAAGGACCAGAATGAAAATGTCATCCATATCTTTTTATTTATCATTTGTCCTGTGAACTTTTCCATACACACTGACTATAGGTAGATACTGAGATATCGCACCCATCATGCGGAAGGAAGGGCGCCATGTTTCTCAGGAGTCTAGTTACTAAGCAGTGTTAGGAGACCGGGTGAAAAGTGATAAGGTGCCAGCCAATCAGCTCCCAACTGTCATTTCTCAAACACAGCCTGTGAGATGACAGTTGGGAGCTGATTGGCTGGTACTTTATCACTTTTCACTCTGTCTCCTAACACTGCTTAGTAAATAGACCCCTCAGTATTGGAAGTCTGGGACTCTCTCAGGCGCAACAAGCTGTAGACACAAAGGGCCGCCCCGGTAATCAGAGACAGTTGGCTGCTGTCGTACTATTGTGCATTCACTGAAGATAAAACCAATCTCAGATAATATAAAACCAGCCACTTCTGACTTCCTGGTAGAGGCTCCTGAATTATTAACAAATAAATACGTGTCATGGATTCTCTAAAGGTCAACGCTGCCGTTCTTCCTGGGGCGATGGGACTTATTACGTGTAATATAATCTGCCGGCATTGTTACCTAACACATTATTCTGTGTGAAGAATACATTGCAGCTTTAGCAACTTCGGTGCGATTAAATATATTTATATTTGAAGACATCAGCTCTGTGCTTTTTTTCTTGCCTCTCCTTGTATTGATTTTGTATTTTATGATGATCATAGAGGTTATCTAAGGACACGGAGGTCGTGGTGGAGTCACCTGGACCAGACCAGATGCTGTTTCCTGGTGCAGAAAACCCTGTTAGCTGTTTACCTGGCCTATTTATCATAAGATGGGGTTAGGTCGCACTAGTTTAGTTTCCATCTCGGCGTGATTACCATTGTACATCTCTTATCGTTTATCAGCCCTCATGTGTGGTGGCCGCGCTTCCAAAAGCACTTGTCCCATGGACCCTAACACTCACACTTTAATAGTAGCGGTGAATGTTGACACTGCAGGGTTCCGCCCCAGCTGTGTTACTGCGCATCCGCCAATTGCGGTTGCACTTGCGCACTGCGAGGGGGCTGGAGGGATACAAATGGATACCACCGGGGATGTAATTTGTGGTCTGTTTCGCAAAACATGTATGATGTGACTTGGCCAATAATGGGCATGCGTGAGCACTGTCAGCTGGGTGAAAATGTCTGGGCAGTCCATTAATAGGGGCTAGATAGGTAGGCTTGGTACAAACTGGCCGAGCCCGAGTCTCCCTTTTGGGGTCCAGCCATTGGCGAATCTATAATCGGGGCCCTGGGCCCATACCGCACACCCAGCACTTATATTATATTTACCTCGGCTGAGTCCCACATCAGCACTGCCGGCAGAAATCACTGGGAAAATGGGACGGAGGCCATTTTCCTGAGAATTTGCGAATGCGCAATAGAGAAGCCTCCGGGAACTTAGCGCAGACTCCATGTTCCCGGAGACCTGCACATGCCCAGTACACTCTGGCACAAAGCCAGGGGGTCTCCTGCACTGCCGGAGAGGAGGGGGCCTGCGCGTAGGCTGCACATGGGACCCCCTCCTCTCGTAAACCACCCCTGGGTCCATCCAAACATTCTCGGTCCTACTGTATCTGAATTGTGGGCAGGGATAATTGTCTGCATGGACCAATAGCTTCACCCTGGACTGTTGTCTTTGCACTCTGATCAGCCTATTAGACATATTTTCACCATACTTGCTGATAGGGACCTGCTGCTCTCCTCTTCGGGGGGCGGGGCCAGACGGTAGATGTCATTAGGCCCCGCCCCTTTACAGAAACCCCCCACGATCCGCGGGTTCGTGAGGAGGGGCGGGGCTAAATGACACAATTTGCTCCATTTAGCCCCGCCCCTTCCCTACGAACCCAAAAATTCCAGGTAAAATTTCCCCATCCTGTCCACTTCACTAGGAAGTGGGCGGGATGTGGGAGACATGCCTACTCTTCCCAGGGTGCGGGGGGTTACCTGAAAATTTGGGAGTCTCCCGCGATTCCGGGAGAGTAGGCATGTATGCCCTATATGTATCATCTGGACCTATAAGGCATGGGGGGGGATGTTGCAGTGAATCACGTCATTGTGGTCAGGGCCGACGAAAGCCGCGTCGGGCCCATGTGACAGGGGGTGTGACCTAATCGTGGGAGGCGTGGCCATGCCCCTTTAGAAAAAAATATTTATTTCAGTGCTGCGAAGTGGCGCTGTGCACTGGGGAGGGGGACGCTGTGTGCCCCTCAGCCCGGTGCACAGCCAATGGGGGGTGCGATCAGCGCGATCGCTCCCCCAATAGGCATAGGAGACTGCTCCGGCTGCTGCTTTGGCAGCCATGAGCAGTCTCCCAGTGCAGCCTAGCACACAGCAGCGTGTGCTGGGCTGCTGTGACTTAAGAGGGAGGGAGCGCTGGGCCCCTGCAGCAAGCCCGGGCACAGGTAATTGTACCCGCTCCCCCCCTCTCGGCGCCCCTGATTGTGGCGCTGTCCCAGCTCACAAAGCTGCAATTTATAGCATTGTGCAGTGGGGATGGTCATCGGAAGGGTGGGGATGGCAATCGAATTGTTGTGCCAATTATTGTGGGGATGGCCATCGAATTGTTGTGGCATTGCTGCAATGGCACCATACCTTGGGATGAAAAGGACCCCATCAGATATGAAACATTAATGGTTTACGTGGACATTTCTATTGTGCAATGGGGGAAGGGGGCGAATTGCATCATCAAACCCCTGCGCTGCCTGCTCTGGGTTAGTGGGTGGCTTCCAGGAGGCATTATCTACTCTTCCAGAGTCCAGGAGGGCATCTCAATATCTGGGAGTTCTCCCTGTCATATTCCTGGAGAGAAGAGAACACGTATGAGAGATCCAACAATTGTGCAGGACTGGGGAAGAGGCACAATGGCACAATTCACAGCGAATGGCATCATTGAACTGACTTTGAGGCTGGGATCTGTAGGAAATATGTGTGTACAGGTGCGATGGTATGGCAGATTTGGGAAGCAGTCGGGAAGTCTAATCCCGGCAACTGTCTAATGACAGGCGTTGAAATCCCGACACCTGTCATTAGAACTAGCCGGGAGCCCGACACCTGGCTTACTGATCAAAGGTAAGCCGGACGCCTGGCGCGGACAGCCACGGGGGGGGGGGAGGGTTATGTTAGGGGCTCCCGGGGGGAACTTAGGGTTAGGCACCCCCCTGGGAGGTTAGGGTTAGGTTAATGGAAGTGGGCTTAGGGTTAGGAACCCCCGGGGGGTGGTTAGGGTTAGTCACCCCCGGGGGGAGGTTAGGGTTAGGCAGCCCCCGGGAGACGGGGTTGGCTGCGGGGAAGGGCGGGTTAGGCACTTGGGGGAGTGGTTAGGGTTAGGCACTTAGAGTGGCATTACGGTTAGGCACTTGGGGGGCGGTTAGGGTTAGCCACCCCTAAGGGAGGGTTAGGGTTGGGGGGGGAGGTTAGGTTAGTAAATAGAAAATATATTACCTGTCAGGATCTTCACAGCCGGCAGATTTATGTACACACCAGCAGATGCCTTTTCACTACACACAGCGCAGGTGCCGTTGCAGATGGTGCATACGCCCAGGACCGATGCAATTCGTCACGGAGCCCTGGGCAAACTTTAAGCCCACCACCCCTCCTCCTACGAATACCCTCACAAGTGAATCTTGGAATAAATAATAATACATACCTGCTCCTGGCTGGCGACCCTGCAGTCCAGATACACAGATGTCTGATTCAAAACCCTGTCCAGACTCCACTGCTGCTGCAAGATTTCTAGATGGAGGTGTGTGAGGGGGGGGGGGGGGGACTACATGTTAGGAGAAAGCGGCAGGCAACAGTAAGATAAGACTTACCACATCACTGGGTCACACAGGCATATTGCACTGAAAGCCCCGTCTGGTGATTCCAGGTGCAGAATCAATGAAAATTAAAATTACTTTTTTCAAAAGAAGGAAAAAATGCTTTATATTGATATTACCAATAAAGCATTGTCGTTCTGCCTCATTCGTCTTCTTCGTGTTACCTAATATCTATCTATCCTATCTATCTGTTTTTCTGTCTGTCTCATATCTATCTATCTATCTATCTATCTATCTATCTATCTATCTATCTATCTATCTATCTATCTATCTATCTATCTATCTATCCATGGGTCTGATTAACTACAGATCGCAACTGTGCATGCAATTGCGATTACGCACGCAGTTCAACTGCGATAGTATGCTAATCCATTGCGATCGCTATCCCGTCACAGCACTACACAAGGACGCCCACTTTACTTAGCTCACATCCGTAATGTTTAGCAGATGGACCATCTGCTAAAACCATGGAGTACCATCGCAGCCTCACACACACTGGCATAAGCTCTCACCTTACTCAGAAATTAATAACTTCCGCACACGCTATGAGTCCTCAGACTGTGTACGGCATCACAGTGGCCAGTTTATCCACAGCCCTGCAACGGCGTCCGAACACACTGGGACGCCTGCGTTTCGCAGACCACCCCCACGTCCCCACCCCCAAATGGCACTTCCGGCCAATCACTCTGCCATGGGTTTGCATAGCCAACCCTAGTTGAAGCACTGCTGCACAATGGGGAGGGAGGCGCTGTCAGCCCCTCAGCCCAACGCAAATTCAAAGGGGGGCGGGCGCAATCAGGATGATAGCTCCCCCCCCCCGCAGACAGAGGAGACTGTGTGTGTTGGGCTGCTCATCTTACAGGGAAGAAGGGGGGGGGCAGTGGACCAGGTCCACCACATAGACTTTAGGTTGACCATCCATATGTCAACATGCAAAAAGGTCGACATGTTTCTAATTTCAACATATGGTTTTGTGCTTAATTTACCCTAATACTAAACATGACCTTAACCTCTAAACCTAAACCCTAAACATAACCCTAACCCCTAACCCTAGAACTAACTCCTAAACATGGACATAACCCTAAACCTAGCCATAAAAATAAGCAAAAAAACATGTCGACATTCTGGTGTTGACACGTTAACTGTCAACATTATGACCTTTTTTTTAAAACATTTTAACTAGGGGTGTGCACCGGCCACTTTTCGTGTTTTGGTTTTGGATCTGGATCTTTCTTCGTGTTTTGGATCTGGATTGGTTTTGCCAAAACCACCCTTCCATGTTTTGGGTTCTGGGTTTTGTGTTTTGGATCTGTATTTTTTTTAAAAAAAGCATAAAAACAGCTAAAATCACAGAATTTGTGTGTTTTTCTGCTCCTATGCTATTATTAACCTCAATAACCTTAATTTCCACTCATTTCCAGTCTATTCTGAACACCTCACACCTCACAATAGTGTTTTTATGTCCAAAAGGTTGCACCGAGGTAGCTGGATGACTATGCTAAGCGACACGAGTGGGCGGCACAAACACGTGGCCCATCTAGGAGTGACACTGCAGTGGCAGACAGGATGGCAGTTAGAAAAACTAGGCCCCAAACAGTACATAATGCAAAGAAAAAAAAGAGGTGCAAGATGGAATTGTCCTCCCACCCACCCTTATGTTGTATAAACAGGACATGCACACTTTAACAAACCAAACATTTCAGTGCCAGGGTCTGCCACACGACTGTGGCTGATATGATTGGTTCGTTTGGGCCCCCACAAAACAAGCTGGCAATTAATCTGTCCCTGCACAAACTGGCTCTACGGAGGCAAGATGTCGTCCTCATCCTCCGATTCCTCACCCTCTTCAGTGTTGTGTACATCCTCATCCTCACAGAGTATTAATTCGTCCCCACTGGAATCCACAACCACAGGTCCCTCTGTACGTTCTGGAGGCTGGTCTCCCTGGAAGAGTTGATAATTCATTTTATGAACATCATCTTCTCCACATTTTGTGGAAGCAACCTCCTACGCCTTTTGCTGACAAGGTTCCCGGCTGCACTAAACACTCTTTCGGAGTACACACTGGAGGGGGGGCAACTCAGGTAAAATATAGCCAGTTTGTACAGGGACCTCCAAATTGCTTCTTTTTCCTGCCAGTACAGGTACGGACTGTCTGACATGCCTACTTGGATGCTGTCACCGATGTAATCCTTTAACAGACAGACGCACGCTTGTCGCTGCTGCTTTAAGGGTGCAGGTGCGGCTACAGCCCACACATTTCACAAAGACAGAAAAAAAAATAAGAATTTTTTTATTGTTTGTAGAGCGCACTTTGAGGGTTACACCACCCTTTAACAGACAGACGCACGCTTGTCGCTGCTGCTTTAAGGATGCAGGTGCAGCTACAGCCCACACATTTCACAAAGACAGAAAAAAAAATAAGAATTTTTTAATTGTTTGTGGAGCGCACTTTGAGGGTTACACCACCCTTTAACAGACAGACGCACGCTTGTCGCTGCTGCTTTGAGGATGCAGGTGCGGCTACAACCCACACAATTCACAAAGACAGAAAAAAAAAGAATATTTTTATTGTTTGTGGAGCGCACTTTGAGGGTTACACCACCCTTTAACAGACAGACGCACGCTTGTCGCTGCTGCTTTAAGGATGCAGGTGCAGCTACAGCCCACACATTTCACAAAGACAGAAAAAAAAATAAGAATTTTTTAATTGTTTGTGGAGCGCACTTTGAGGGTTACACCACCCTTTAACAGACAGACGCACGCTTGTCGCTGCTGCTTTGAGGATGCAGGTGCGGCTACAGCCCACACAATTCACAAAGACAGAAAAAAAAAGAATATTTTTATTGTTTGTGGAGTGCACTTTGAGGGTTACACCACCCTTTAACAGACAGACGCACGCTTGTCGCTGCTGCTTTGAGGATGCAGGTGGAATCTAGACGGGATTTGGAACCGGGGACACACTACCTCCATCAATTGTCTAAATCCCACTGCACTAATGGCGGATACCGGATCCACGTCTAACACCAACATAGCAGTCAAGGCCTCAGTTATACGTTTTGCTTCAGGATGACTGCTGTCGTACTTCATCCTCATCGCTAGGGACTGTTGGAGGGTCAATTGTTTAGTAAAAGTGGTGGTGTTCCTACTTCCTCTCTGGGATTATGAACAACTCCCAGCAGCAGCAACAGCACTAGGAGGAAGTGGTTCTTGATCTTTCCCTATTTTATTTTTATCGGAGAAAGTTTGGTCCTCCATTTATATTATATTGATATATACGTGCGGCTAAAGCGCACACAAACACAGAAAATATTTTTTTATTTTTGCTGGAGAGTAGTGCACTTTGTGGGTTACACCACCCTTTAAGAAATGAGCCAGCCGGCTCTTTACTTATGGGACACAGGCGCACGCTTGGCGCTGCTCCTTTGTTGATGCACGTGCAGCCACAGTGCACACAAGTCACAAACACAGAAAATATTTTTTTATTGGTTTGGAGTGTACTTTGGGGGTTACAGCACCCTTTAACAGTCAAGCCAGCCGGCCCTTTACTTATGACACAGGCGCACGCTTGGCACTACTTTGTTGATGCACGTGCGGCTACTGCGCACTCAATTCACAAACACAGAAAATATATATTTTTTTGGTTTGGACTGGAGTGTACTTTGGGGGTTACAGCACCCTTTAACGGTCAAGCCAGCCGGCCCTTTACTTATGACACAGGCGCACGCTTGGCACTACTTTGTTGATGCACGTGCGGCTACTGCGCACACAATTCACAAACACAGAAAATATATATTTTTTTGGTTTGGACTGGAGTGTACTTTGGGGGTTACAGCACCCTTTAACGGTCAAGCCAGCCGGCCCTTTACTTATGACACAGGCGCACGCTTGGCACTACTTTGTTGATGCACGTGCGGCTACTGCGCACACAATTCACAAACACAGAAAATAATTTTTTTTTTGGTTTGAACTGGAGTGTACTTTGGGGGTTACAGCACCCTTTAATGGTCAAGCCAGCCGGCCCTTTACTTATGACACAGGCGCACGCTTGGCACTACTTTGTTGATGCACGTGCGGCTACTGCACACACAATTCACAAACACAGAAAATAATTTTTTTTTTGGTCTGGACTGGAGTGTACTTTGGGGGCTACAGCACCCTTTAACGGTCAAGCCAGGCGGACCTTTACTTATGACACAGGCGCACGCTTGGCACTACTTTGTTGATGCACGTGCGGCTACTGCGCACACAATTCACAAACACAGAAAATATTTTTTTATTTGGTTTGGACTGGAGTGTACTTTGGGGGTTACAGCACCCTTTAACGGTCAAGCCAGCCGGCCCTTTACTTATGACACAGGCGCATGCTTGGCACTACTTTGTTGATGCACGTGCAGCTACTGCGCACACAATTCACAAACACAGAAAATATTTTTTTATTTGGTTTGGAGTGTACTTTGGGGGTTACAGCACCCTTTAACGGTCATGCCAGCCGGCCCTTTACTTATGACACAGGCGCACGCTTGGCACTACTTTGTTGATGCACGTGCGGCTACTGCGCACACAATTCACAAACACAGAAAATATTTTTTTTTTTGGTTTGGACTGGAGTGTACTTTGGGGGTTACAGCACCCTTTAACGGTCAAGCCAGCCGGCCCTTTACTTATGACACAGGCGCACGCTTGGCACTACTTTGTTGATGCACGTGCGGCTACTGCGCACACAATTCACAAACACAGAAAATATTATTTTTTTTGGGTTTGGACTGGAGTGTACTTTGGGGGTTACAGCACCCTTTAACGGTCAAGCCAGCCAGCCCTTTACTTATGACACAGGCGCACGCTTGGCACTACTTTGTTGATGCACGTGCGGCTACTGCGCACACAATTCACAAATACACAAAAAATATTATTTTTTTAGCACTTGGGGGGAGCACCCCTGATGGACAGAGCACCCCCTGGACAACACTACAGCACCCCTTTAGGACTGGGACACTGCACAGGACTTTGGAGTGGACACAGCCCCTATGGAGAACTGACTGCACAACACAGTCCAGCCAGCCCCTATGGACTTTGAAGTAGTGGACACAGCCCCTATTAACAACAGCAGCACAGTACAACACAGCCAGCCTCTATGGACTTTGAAGTAGTGGACAACAGCAGCACAGCGCAGCACAGCGCAGCACAGCGCAGCACAGCACAGCACAACACTACTCTGCACTACACTACACTACACTACACAGCCCAGCCAGCCCTAACTCCCACCCTCCCTCTTCACTGTCCACAGCCGAGTGAGAAAATGGCGCCGACGCGGGTACCGTATATAGGATCCAAAACCCGCGAGACCCGGAAGGCGGGATGATGACGTTTTGCCTCGATTTCAGATCCGAGTCAGGCGGGAAAAGTCGAGCCTGACTCGGATCGGCCTCGGATCGGGGGGTCTCGGGGGGGTTCGGATTTCAGAAATCCGAACCCGCTCACCCCTAATTTTAACCATGTCGCCCATTTTGTATGTTGATATATTTGTTGTCGACCTATAGTCCATCTCAACATTACGACTGTAGACATTCAGAACCTGTCGACATTCTGGCCGGATACTTTGCTGGATTCTTTCCTTGTCAAATGCTGGAATGGTTGTAGGGTCATTTGTTTTCCATTCAGCCTTCAGACTCTGGGGAAATTGGGGACGATGACTTGTTCTTTGTTCCAGCTCTGCCTCCTGATACAATAGACGGGTCAGATTGATAATACTATTGGAAGTGTTGATGGTTTGTCAGAGCATTCCGAGTATCAAGGGCAGCTGGCAGTACTCCCAGTGACTGGGAGAACCTTGCTGAATAAAGAGATGGGAGAAGATATATTTTCCCTGCAAGCAGTTGGGACTAATGTGTTAACTTTTAAGGGTTATGCCCGCAGCCCGTGAGGTCACAAGCACCACAGTCCCTATTTTAATTTTTTTACAGGGAAAGTTTGGATCTGCGCGTCCCCATGGCTGTGTCTGTAAGATGTCAGAAAGTTTCCTTGTGCGCTTTTGCGCCTATTTACAAAAGGGAAATGAGAGTCAGTAAGCTTATTGACTCTCGTTTATGCAACACATCATTTCCCTAAGTTAGTTTACCAAAATATTCATCTGATTGTCACTGGTGCTGAGGACGTTCTAGGATTTCAGCGAGATCCTGTACTTTCGACGGAGCGCCATTCGTTTTAAGTAGTCGCACTGAGGACAACTACCAAAGTAAAAAACACATTAACATTTACTGAAGTGACACAGAAAATAAAGAACGTCCTAATGACCCTTTCCCCTCGCAAGATATTTTAGGCAACAGGATTGGCGCAGTGGTTAGCATTACTGCCTCACAGGACTGAGATCACGGGGTCGATTTACTATTCAGCGGTTTGCCAAGACCACCGACGATCGTCAGCTTTGACAGATAATATTTAAAGCGGCAACAGAAATAAGTGCTGGACAAAACTGGCTTAGCATTTATCTGTGTTGCCGCTTTAAATTCATCGGCCAAAGACGCTGATTGTCGGCAACTGTGACAAAGCGCCTATTAGTAAATCTAGCCCCATGAGTTCTAATCCTGGTTATGGCCTATCTGTGTGAAGTTTGCATGTTCTCCCCGTATTTGCCTGGGTTTCCTCTTGGTGCACCTGTTTACTCCCACACTCCAAAAACATATGAGTAGGTTAATTGACAGCTTACAAAAAAAAAAACCAAGAACCCTAACGTGTATGTGTGTGCGTGTGTCCATGTGGTAGGGAATTTAGGGCCTGGTTCAGCAGCAAACGCAAATGTGAGTACTCAGCAGATCAAGCGATTGTTTACCAGAGCTCATGCGTATAAGCGGCACTGCGCGAGCTTAGCAATCGCACTGCGATTACGGACACACAAAGGAACGCATCACTAAGTGAGTGATAGGCTGTCAGGGTCTGGGGGTGGTGACGGCTGCTGGATCAGGCCCTTATGCCGGGTACACACTAGAGTGACCATATCTCATCTGATGCGGCCGGATCGCATGAAACGTCGGACACATCGTCTAGTGTGTACCCTCAAATGACGCATGCAGGTCCGACGGGCGACATCGTTAGCAGGGGCATATCTATAATGGGTGCAGGATGTGCGGGGAACACGGGCCCCTAGGTCCAGGGGGGCCCCGCACCGCACACCCTGCACCCATAATATTACTTACCTCTCCGGAGTCTCACGTCGGCGCGGGTGTCCGACGCTGTAAAACGACTGGAAAATGGCTGTGGCGGCCATTTTCCCATCGTTTGCGCATGCGCGGTTACCTGTGCATACATTATAGACTCTGGGCACATTCTAGTGCCCAGAGTCTATAGCTCCGGCGCTGGCCGCGCACAGCTCAGTGCGCTGCCGGGCGGAGAGGAGGGGGCCCGTGTCGGAGACTGCACACAGGCCCCCCTCCTCTCTACAAACGCCCCTGGTCGTTAGCGAGAGTCGCTGCCTGCATTGGCAAGTGTGTACGCACTTGCCGATGCCGGCACCCCCTCAGGTGCCATTGCTTACGAGGTCGGGTACACACTAGACATCGCCGGCCTTTAGATTGTAAGCTCCACTGGAGCAGGGACTAGTGAATGATTGAACGTTTCCCTGTAAAGCGCTGCATAATATGTGAAAGGTATATAAATAACTGTTACTAAATAAATAATAATTGGCACTGTAGATGAAACAAGTCATATATAGTACATCCCTGGCATATACCTAGGTATTAGTGCTGCGGACAGGTGCATTTGCGTATAATGAAAATGTGATGCTCGCTGGCTTATTTTGTGGTCAGTAAATGACCTTTTTTCCGTGTGCCAAGAACATATTTCCAGCTCAGCCCTGCGTCGTCCATCCCAATCCTGCGACTCCCCTGTACTTAGCCGGCTAATTGATAGCGTTGTACTTTATTAATGCCCACACTGCGGTTTGTGATGCCTCGCGCAGAAAACAGAGCCAACATCTGAATGAGAAAATCAGGTCACCCAAGCTGAAGACCAGCACAGAACAGCCAGAGGCGGATCATTACTCTCCCTGTGCCTGGGTGCCATCCTATTTATAGAGCTCTCCCTGCCAGGAAGCCATTCATTGTCTGCAGCATTGCTGGGGCTAATGCTACCGTCTGTGATATAACAAACCAGGGGGGGAGGGAAATGGGACCTGCTGAACAGCTTCCACTATGGGGTTAAAATGGGAAACTATTTTTACTGCAGCTTCTTGGTTTAAAGGGGACCTCCGCCCTTCGGGGAGGGGGGGATTCTGCCTCTCAGTCAGTCACGTTGTTGCCTTTGGACACAACAGATCTGCTGAATAGATTCAACTCTATCCAATGAACAGACCTGAGATGATGATCTGTCATATCCAAGGGCGAAAAAAAAAAAAGAAATTGCCTGGGTGACAGTATTATGTTAAGGTGGAGTTCCCCTATAAATTCAGTAACCAGAAGCCTGCACAGAAGAAACAAAATCATATGCAAAATCAGAAACTGACCCTTTGTCTCTCAACAGGATTCACACAAAGGGCGGGATGTACTAACCTTGCGGACTACATCCTGCCATGCTTCGCATCCCTACTGATCGCATATGTAATTAGTAGCACAAAGGACAGCTCTTCCGATAAGAGTTGTCCTTTGCGTTCCACACTGCACCGCAGACTTCCGGGTTTATGACCCGGGTGTCCATCTGCGCACGCGCAAAGAGATGCAGCGGCCACGAGGCATGCTGGGAGAGATCCGATCGCATCCCTCATACCAGCGCGATGCGGTATAAGCCCATAGACTTCTATAGACTCCACATCGGAGCCATGGCGACCAGCCTTTGATACATACGGAAAATGCGGTAAAACCCTGAAAACCGGGTTTTTACTGCATTTTCCATTTAGTACATCCCATCCAAAGGGACGTATTTGTTATAAAATATTTGCGGGGTATCCACAAATATTAAGTATCCCCAGGATGTACAGTATGTATAGAGGACGCAGTGGCATCTCTTCCCGCGGTGACACCCGGTGCGGGGAGAGACGCCATGCGCGCGGCACCTGATGAAAAGGGGGCGTGGCCTTCGGGAAGGGGGGGTGACAATTGGCAAGGGGTGTGGCATCGCGGCTCTGGTCTTCAAGGAAGGGGCGTGACACTGAGCGAGGGGCGTGGTCCCGTGGCCCGAACCCGGCCCGTGGCCGTGGTAACCAAAATCTATCAATGGGGTGGTGCCGGTGGGGGATGCAGGAGGTGTGGGCATGTGCGGTGTCGGCTCCCTCACTGACAGGAAACGAATGCTGCACTTAATACTACAGTGCAGCAACCGGCTCCTGTCACTGAGGGGGAGCCTGCACCTTGGTGTCACTCCTCGGCTGGTGACACCCGGGTGCAGGCCGCACCCCACGCACCCCCCTTGTGACGCCACTGAGGGGACGGCATTAGATATCGGCTATATCTGATGTAATCCCCCATTTTTCGTTAGCAAAACCTGTGGCTGCTAAAATTAAGAATGTACCAAGCATTCCCGAGCTTGGCCTTGGCTGCTAGCGCCATCTTCAGTTGGCATTAGCCATTGTAGACTGTGGGCTACATCCTGCAAAACATTCTGGGAATGGGAACCTTAGGTTCCTTCCCTGGCAGTCTGTGCTGGTGTTGATATTGCAGAGTCATCTATGCACACACCAGCGGATAATTGCCCAGTTACTTAACCATTAGTGTTGGTTTATTGACGTATACCTGGAACAGTTGTACTTGCTATTACATGCACACTGGTGCTGTAGCGGAGTTAGTGCGGAGTGGGGTTCTATACGGCACACCGGCTGGGTGTGGGGGGCAGCTGAAGTGGGCAGGCGGTCAAACGGCGTGCCAGCATGAATTGTGTAATTGCACCCCCGGACCGCCCACTTTCCAGGGGGTCATTGTCCATTCTGGGATACTTGCCTACCTTGGTCAGCACCCAATGTTTTATTTCAATTTAAAGAAGGGAATTAGTATTTTTTGTGGTTATTGCTTTATCATACATTTATACTTTTGCCCTTTGGACTTTTTGGCTGCGGAGCAGAAAGTCCAAAGGGCAAGGTGTAACATACCTTCCAACATGACCCTCTCCAGGAGGGACACAATGCTTTGGTCCTGGACTTCCCTGGTAAGAGGTGGGGCTGTAGCGCACTTCAAAATTCAAATAGGGGAGCCACACCAACTGTCATGTCACACACTGCCAAACATCACTGGCTGGGACTCACTGGCAGTTGGTGTGACTCCCCTATTTGAATTTTGGACTGTGCTGCAGCCCCGCCTCTGGAGCCTCCACCAATCATAACTTACCAGGGAAGTCCAGGACCAGAGCATTGTGTCCCTCCTGGAGAGGGTCATGTTGGGAATTATGGTGTAATGATGGCGTGATTTGCTCCATCACATCATAGGTTGTGCTGCTATGACAGTTAGAAGCTAATTGGTTGCTATGGGCAACTTCTCCATTGATACATCTCTGTCTTTATACGCCTCTTATTCCATTATCCTCATTTCGAGGCTCCAATCTAACCTCCTTCATGGCGTCTTCTTCTTGATACAGGTACGCAGCTAAGGAAGGAGCCATAGAGCGACTTGGCTCAGGAATGTCCCAAAGCTACAGAGGCCCAACGTCCAGTCCCCAGAGGTGGCTCAACATGCAGTTGGGCCTTAGATAGTTTTGTGGGGCCCTATCTCTGATCTCTACCCACATACAGCCAACATGCAGCAGTGAGTAAAATATTGCACTAATATACCCCCATTGTCACTGACATTGCACAGCCCTATGCACTAGAACCAGTCCAATTGGACAGACCCCCAACCTTGCCGCACAGGCACAACTTCAGCTGCAAGGGCTCAGAAATATGTCTGCATCCGGTGAGCAAGTAACACACGTCCTCTGGCAACAAATCCCAGCTACATATCTGTAGCTCTTCTTTATATAATGTACAGATGAGCACAGATGTCTGTATGCCGGAATCTAGGTTATACTCAGTGTTCTTATCAAGTCCTGTGTGTATCCAGCCACTTTCTATTTATATAATGACTTATTTTCCTGCCCTTCAGTGTGCTTCAGCTGGGGGCACTGATGTACAGGATTTCTCCACGTGGGAGATACTGTACCAGCCTGGAGCAGATCAAGGCCTGACGCTGTACCATGACTAGGGAGCAGAAATAAAAGGCCGATCATTCATCCATGCATCTTCTTCTAGTGTAGACTTGTTACCGCAACAGAAACTTTTCTCACAACTTTAATGAGGAGTTCTGGGATCCCACACAGTCTTCAGGAAAACAGATAATTCCAGCAATTGTACACTGCTAGATGTGGGGGCGTTTAGAGAGACTAGTGGTCATGTGTGCAAACCCTCCACAAACCAACCCCCAGTTTTGTCCAATATATACATAACCTTCCAACATTTTCGTATGAGAATCAGAGCTTGGTACCTGAGCAGGCCAGCTAGCAATGGTGCCTCCCCAGGCACCCTTTTCCTAATCTATAAATACCCATTTAGTACCACTATTGCTGGTATATGGTACATTCAAGGGCCATCCTTTGCTGGGATGTAGCTTCTAAATTGGGACACAGGTTCTTTTACGCAGGAACACAGGCAGGACAGTCCCCTTAATTTTAAATGGGGATTAAAGAAGAACTCTTGTCTAAAATATATTTTTTGAGTAACTGGGGTCAGAGCAATTATTTCATTAATTCTTCACATCTGATGACAAGCAGACAGCATGAGATGAAGGAGTAGATGGAGTGGGAGGGTCCCTTAAACTCATCCCTGTCCAGGGAAGGACTGACCATAGGCCTCACTGGGAATTTTCCCGGTAGGCCAATGGCCCTTTCGTGACATAATTGGGACAATGGGGGTTATAGTCTGCTCCAAAATGTAAGAATTTGGTTCAGAATTGGTATAATTGAGGTTGCACTGCCTACTGTAGTGTGCATGTACAGTATGTCCCAACTCTGTTTCCAAATTAGTATTGTATATTTCTCTCTGTTACCCCATCTATGTGTGTGCATCTCAGTCCTTCTGTTTTTATATATGTGCCTCCCCCACTTTCTATGTGTGCAACTGCGTCACCCCTTTGTGTGTGTGTCTGCTCTGTCCCTTCCTTATTTCTACTTCAGGGTCCATAGGGGGTCCACAGGGTGGACCTTGGGGTATAAGTTGGGAACCAAATCCGGGCACCACGCAGTTAAAGCTTCTAGCTCCCAGGATGCACTGGGTCCACTTTCCCTATAACCCCACCCCCAAGCCAGAGGCACCTCAGTTTAAGTTGGTGCCCGGCTGGAGTCGGGTCACCGTTACTGCAGGGGGGCTGCTTAGCAGCCCCTAAGCTTAAAATTTATTTTAAAAAGAGTTTTATTTTATTATTTTTTTACTACTCTTCAGAGCGGCAGCATCAGACTGTCCAATGGACGTCTAAGCTGCCGCTCCTACACCCCGCCGGCGCTGTGACGCCAGTACAGATCTGGGGATCGCACCGGGGCCCCAGAGTCTGTACTAGCTGGGCTCTGGAGGAATCCCTGGGGTGCTGCCGGATCGACGGGGACAAGTAAGTTGCATGGTCACCGCTTGCAGTGATCCACGTGTGTATGCAGCCTTCTGCCTCCGGTCTCTGGGGACAGACCGGAGGCGCTAGCGGTGTCGGCGGGCTCTCCCTCCATGGAGACATACCCCGCGTGTCCACTAGCCCACCAGGGATTATAGCGGCAGCGGGAGCCGGCATCCCGGGGGGTTAATTGCTAGCCAGGGGAGGAAGCCTTCCCTGTCTAGCGGCTCCTCCCCTCAGCTCAGCGCGCCTTTCAATACTACAGTCTGGCGTCGCTGAGCTGCTTCCTCCGCGGGCCATGCTTCTTCTGAGGTCTCCAGCGGCCATTTTATCTCTGTGGTGCTGCAGAACTCCTAGGATGACAGTGAGCCCAGTCCCCCTGCGTACCTGGCCATTTTGGGTGAGTGTACACAGCGCTATAGCCTCCCCAGACACTGAATCTGGGCAGTTAAATGTAGCGACATTGTGCAGTATATTATATGTCATGCAAATGTATGTATATATATTTTTCTGCATTGTATGTGACTTATGCTAGTGCTGACTGTCTGCTTTTTCTCTCACCTGTCAGTGTATATCTATCCCTTTTCTTTATCTGCCCTAATACAGGTGTACCTAGGGTGGTTCTGAGACCTCACATATATATACTTGTTAATATTTGTGAGGTTTGTCACATACTGTTGCGTGCTGCACGTTGCCATATTTTAGATGGAACTGTGTGTTGCATACGCTGGTAATGGGTCCCTGCAGCTAATCTTAGCGTCCGTCAGGACCGGTATGGCGCTGCTTAATATTTCCGTCAAGACATTCAAATATGTCTGACCAGGAGATTGCACACGATACTGCACCCATTATTGCTATCCTGCAAGTCATAGCCTGCAGGTAGTAGTGCGGAGGATTTGACTCAGAAAGGGTTATGTATGCGGCGCCATCTGGTGCCAGGCCCTTTGCACGACCCCCTTGGGCGGTTTATTTCTCAGGATCCTCTCCTTTGAGGATCGCCGGGCGGGCCCATTGTCGTAACTCGCTTGGGGTTACTTCACCATACTGCCCTTTTCAACTCAGGGTATCTCTCAATTTCTTGCACTTTACCCCTGTGTCACAGACTATCGCTCCCTGCCGGGGTTTTTCACAGTACATGAATTACCTCCGGTACCACATCGGTCTGTCATTCCCCTTGCAGGGATTACCACAACGGCCACCCTGGTGGATGTCGTTTTCTACGAAATACTAAATGGCGTGATATACGCCCTGTGGTCATACTTGCCTACCCTCCCGATTTGGTTGGGAGCCTCCCGAAAATCGGGTGCCGCTCCCAACCTCCCAGGATGGCAGGCAAGTCTCCCGGCTGCCGCCGGCCCCTCCTGCCCCACCGCAAGTCTCCCAGCAGCTAAGGGGGCGGTGACGTGATTCGCGTCATTTTGGCACCGCCCCCCGCTTTACACTACCTGTAATATCGGCAGTGTGTAGCGGGGGCGTGGCCAAAATGATGAGCTCGCGTGGCTTCACCCCTCCCCGCCCGCAAAAAGTCTCATCTTACCGGCCCCGCCCCCTTCTGTTGGCCACGCCCCCCAGTAATGCCGATCTGGCTGCTCCCTCCCGGAAGGGGCAGCCAGATAGTCGGCATGAATGCCTGTGGTTACTTCCCAGTGGCTCTGCCGTGAACTGGATGGTGTTTTCGTCTCTTTCCCTCTCACATGGGGGGAGCTGATTTCAAGTATTATTATCCCTGCTTTGGGGCTGGTAGCCAGGTTCATTCTGGATATAGAGAATGCCGATCCTGCACCTGTATCATACATTCCCCGTTTCTGCCCAGCGGGTGGATCTCATGGTGGGAATCTGGCTGTCGCCAGATATGAGGGGTCTCAAAGGCCTCCTGTTTCCCATTCCCTGAGGGTCCTCACAAGTAATAGAAATCTCCCTCTGGCGTGGATTTGTATGTTAATCGTCGGGTTACAGGCATTAATACGCCTCCCATCCCGGCCTGGACGGATTTTACGGATCCGTAGGTGGTAACTTTGCCTGAAATCAATGTACTCGTTTTCAGGGCCTGTTGCCCGTCCTACCATGGCCATCGTATGGTTGGTTAATACTGTTGCATACTGGGCTGATGCATTTGTAACGTTTTTCCATAAAATATGCAGTTGTCATATGTGGGATTATCTATATTGGATGCCGGTCTTCTAACTTTCAGGGTTTCGGCAGCGACTGTATCCGCCGCAATACCCTATGGCTGCGTTATGGGAAAGCAGAGGTGCAGACTCCTTTCATGGGGAAGATCTTGTTTGGTCCTGACCTTGGCAAGATTGTTGCATCATTGGCAGTATCACTAATGGAGAGATACCGTCTTTAGCTACTCCCACTACATTCGGACTAACTCTGTTAAGTCTTTTTGTCCTCAGGGTCAGCCTAAAGGCCTGTTTTTTCCTAGGCTGTTGGCCTCCACGGGGGCCACTATATCCAGTACCGAGCAGTCCTGGACTTCCGGACGACCCTGCTTCTACGCCTGAGGATAAACCTTCAGCCTGACGGGACAGGTCTATATCTGGGGGATTCCAGAGTGAGATACTGATTCTCAACGGCCTCTCATTGCTCAGGCGGCCTCCTCACAGGCGTTGTTACACGGGCCCTTCTTCAGACCCGATCAGGGCCTTGCAAACCCAGAAAGCTATACAGTCTTTGCGGTAAGCAGAGCTATTTCGGCCAGCCTCACTATCTCAGCGAGGGACTGGTTGTTCTACTTTCTTTCTGGTGCAGTGACCGACTGGTCCTTATTTGCCTATACTCTGTCTCAAATCCCTGAATTAGGTTCCAAGGGTGCCTGGACTCAGGTGGAATCTTCCATGCTCCATCATCTGACGTTTGGAGCCTGGGGTCTTTATGGTACATCTGAGTATTCAGGATACGTACCTACAGGTACATACAGAGCCCTCTCATCAGCATGGGTTCAGGTTTGCTGTGCCACAGCAACACTTGCAAGTTTCGGGCTCTGCCTTTTGGGACTGTCCTCAACTCCACCAGGGTTTACCAGATTTATGGATTTTCTGACAGTTCACCTGTTCAGTGTATCCGAATGCTCCTTTATCTGGATGGCCTCCTGCTTTTAGCAGGATCACCGAGGTACTTTACCGCCAGGTCAGGATAACCGTGGCTTCTTCTCGGCACAGATAATTAGTCAACAGAGAAAAAGTCCTCCCTGCATCCCTCACAGGGTGTTCTTCATCTGGGAGCACTGCTGGATTCTCAGAATCTGAGAATTTTTGTGGCATAAGACAAGATCTCCGCTCTTCAACTTGGAGTGTGCGGATGTCTACGCAGTCGACATATGTCATTACTCTTGGTGATGCGCGGTCTACCAGAGTGTCTGTCTACCTTTTGGTAGGGTGGAATGTGCTCAGTTCCTTTCCAGGCCTTGCCATAATTGACTCCTCTCCAGATGGATCGAGTTTTTCCATCGGAACGCTGTTCGAACGATGATGCTCTCTCCGGAGGCGAGTCGGTCTCTGTCCGGGTGGCTATGGCCATCTCGTCCAGGGTATTCTTTGCTACAGACAGTGTCTGGTCCGCATTCATTTCGGGGCAGCTGGACGTCTGTCGCTTCCGCCCTGCCACTTAACTTGTTGGAACTTTAGGCTGTCTTGGGCCTTCACTCTGGCCTAACCCATATGTAACGGTAAACCTGCATAGGTTCAGTCCGACAGTGACACAACAGTGGCTTCCATCTAGGCAACACTGGTAGTTGGGTGGCAATGACAGGAATGTCATACATTCTGACATAGTCCAAGGGTCTTCTCCTGGCCAACTCTGCAGTGTTCATTCCGGGAGCTCTCCATTGGGAAGCGGGCTTCCTCAGCCGTCATGACGTGCATCCCGGGGACTAGTCTCTTCTCCAAGAGAGGTTTCAACTCCTGGTGAGCAGAGGGGGCCTTCCTGGGGTGATTGATCCACATGGCCTTCTGACTCTATCACACACTGCCGGTGTTACAGTCCAGCTCTAGGAGTACTGAAGCTACCTTCAGTGACTCTTTGTCAGTGAAGTGGTCCTTCCACTTTGTGTACCTGTGTCCTCCGGTCTCCTTTCTTCCTTGAGGTCTTCAGAAGTTTAATTCGAGTCGGAGGGGCTTTCCTTCTGGGGGCTCCAGTTCATCCCAGACGTCACTGGTACTAAGATTTTCGGAGTCTCCTCATCGATGCTCCATTCCTACTGCTTCACTATCTGGACCTGTTGTCTCAGGGTCCTTGTTTTTCCCTGGACCTGGATCATTTGTCTTTGACTGCGCCTCTACTGTGGTCCTAGGGCTTCCCTGGCTTTGTCTTCATTGAGATGTTTAGAGCAGATAGGCCAGACTTTGCTGGGATCTGCCACAGACTGTGGCATACATAATTCTTATGGTATCGTACCTGTCGATACGATCCTCCGGTGTCCAGGATTTCCAGATATTCTGGCATTCCTTCTGGCTGGCTTGGGTTTCACCCTCGGCCTGGCCTTTCTGACAGTGCGGATCTCTACACTGTCGGTATGGTTAAGATATGGAATTGCTCCACTCTGGTATTCAGTTCATCCTTTGGTGTGTTTTCTGGATTATGCCTCCATTTGTCCTCCCTAGGGACTCCTTGGGAGTTAGTTATGGTTCTTCGTTCCCTCCGGGGACAGTCGATGGAACCGCTGGTTGTGATAGCCATTACATGGTCTATTGTTTAGGCTCTCTCTTTCTCTCAGGGTGTTTATATTAACCAGGAGAGTGTCTGAATTGGGAGCGTTCTCATGTGGCTCCCTCTTCTGGAGGGCATCATGTCAGGGTGTGAGTTGCTCTTGCCCTGTGTTTCTTCTTAATGTGGTTTTTAGGTTCCATATTATTCTGGAACTTATGGTACGGCCATTCAGTCCCCAGTCCTCTCGGCTGGTGTGGCCTCATTGACTGTGATCTGGCCTCTTTGGATTTATGTGATCCATTCAAGTTCCTTACTAAAATCAGACTCCTTATTGGTGGTCTGAGATTTCTGGTTTTCACAGGAAAGGATGGCCGGCCTATAACCAAATGTTGGCTGGATGGCCTTGTATGTTTCCCTCAGGGGCCTACCCATGGGTTGGCCTTTCTGTTGTTGAGGCTTGTTTTTTTTCTCGGGCCATGTAAACCTTTCGGTCAGCCTCACTATCTCAGCGAGGGACTGGTTGTTCTACTTTCTTTCTGGTGCAGTGACCGACTGGTCCTCATTTGCCTATACTCTGTCTCAAATCCCTGAATCAGGTTCCAAGGGTGCCTGGACTCAGGTGGAATCTTCCATGCTCCATCATCCGACGTTTGGAGCCTGGGGTCTTTATGGTATATCTGAGTATTCAGGATACGTACCTACAGGTACATACAGAGCCCTCTCATCAGCATGGGTTCAGGTTTGCTGTGCCACAGCAACACTTGCAAGTTTCGGGCTCTGCCTTTTGGGACTGTCCTCAACTCCACCGGGGTTTACCAGCTTTATGGATTTTCTGACAGTTCACCTGTTCAGTGTATCTGAATGCTCCTTTATCTGGATGGCCTCCTGCTTTTAGCAGGATCACCGAGGTACTTTACCGCCAGGTCAGGATAACCGTGGCTTCTTCTCGGCACAGATAATTAGTCAACAGAGAAAAAGTCCTCCCTGCATCCCTCACAGGGTGTTCTTCATCTGGGAGCACTGCTGGATTCTCAGAATCTGAGAATTTTTGTGGCGTAAGACAAGATCTCCGCTCTTCAACTTGGAGTGTGTGGATGTCTACGCAGTCGACATATGTCATTACTCTTGGTGATGCGCAGTCTAACAGAGTGTCTGTCTACCTTTTGATAGGGTGGAATGTGCTCAGTTCCTTTCCAGGCCTTGCCATAATTGACTCCTCTCCAGATGGATCGAGTTTTTTCCATCGGAACGCTGTTCGAACGATGATGCTCTCTCCGGAGGCGAGTCGGTCTCTGTCCGGGTGGCTATGGCCATCTCGTCCAGGGTATTCTTTGCTACAGACAGTGTCTGGTCCACATTCGTTTCGGGGCAGCTGGACATCTGTCGCTTCCGCCCTGCCACTTAACTTGTTGGAACTTTAGGCTGTCTTGGGCCTTCACTCTGGCCTAACCCATATGTAACGGTAAACCTGCATAGGTTCAGTCCGACAGTGTCACAACAGTGGCTTCCATCTAGGCAACACTGGTAGTTGGGTGGCAATGACAGGAATGTCATACATTCTGACATAGTCCAAGGGTCTTCTCCTGGCCAACTCTGCAGTGTTCATTCCGGGAGCTCTCCATTGGGAAGCGGGCTTCCTCAGCCGTCACGACGTGCATCCCGGGGACTAGTCTCTTCTCCAAGAGAGGTTTCAACTCCTGGTGAGCAGAGGGGGCCTTCCTGGGGTGATTGATCCACATGGCCTTCTGACTCTATCACACACTGCCGGTGTTTCAGTCCAGCTCTAGGAGTACTGAAGCTACCTTCAGTGACTCTTTGTCAGTGAAGTGGTCCTTCCACTTTGTGTACCTGTGTCCTCCGGTCTCCTTTCTTCCTTGAGGTCTTCAGAAGTTTAATTCGAGTTGGAGGGGCTTTCCTTCTGGGGGCTCCAGTTCATCCCAGACGTCACTGGTACTAAGATATTTGGAGTCTCCTCATCGATGCTCCGTTCCTACTGCTTCACTATCTGGACCTGTTGTCTCAGGGTCCTTGTTTTTCCCTGGACCTGGATCGTTTGTCTTTGACTGCGCCTCTACTGTGGTCCTAGGGCTTCCCTGGCTTTGTCTTCATTGAGATGTTTAGAGCAGATAGGCCAGACTTTGCTGGGATCTGCCACAGACTGTGGCATACATAATTCTTATGGTATCGTACCTGTCGATACGATCCTCCGGTGTCCAGGATTTCCAGATATTCTGGCATTCCTTCTGGCTGGCTTGGGTTTCACCCTCGGCCTGGCCTTTCTGACAGTGCGGATCTCTACACTGTCGGTATGGTTAAGATATGGAATTGCTCCACTCTGGTATTCAGTTCATCCTTTGGTGTGTTTTCTGGATTATGCCTCCATTTGTCCTCCCTAGGGACTCCTTGGGAGTTAGTTGTGGTTCTTCGTTCCCTCCGGGGACAGTCGATGGAACCGCTGGTTGTGATAGCCATTACATGGTCTATTGTTTAGGCTCTCTCTTTCTCTCAGGGTGTTTATATTAACCAGGAGAGTGTCTGAATTGGGAGCGTTCTCATGTGGCTCCCTCTTCTGGAGGGCATCATGTCAGGGTGTGAGTTGCTCTTGCCCTGTGTTTCTTCTTAATATGGTTTTTAGGTTCCATATTATTCTGGAACTTATGGTACGGCCATTCAGTCCCCAGTCCTCTCGGCTGGTGTGGCCTCATTGACTGTGATCTGGCCTCTTTGGATTTATGTGATCCATTCAAGTTCCTTACTGAAATCGGACTCCTTATTGGTGGTCTGAGATTTCTGGTTTTCACAGGAAAGGATGGCCGGCCTATAACCAAATGTTGGCTGGTGGCCTCGTATGTTTTCCTCAGGGGCCTACCCATGGGTAGGCCTTTCTGTTGTTGAGGCTTGTTTTTTTTCTAGGGCCATGTAACCCTCGTGAGCGGCTTGCTGTGGCGCCTCAGCTGTTTTGCCTTACTAGGTGGCCACGTGGTCTTCTGTCCACACCTTTTTTTAAGGTTCTAGGCATTGCTTTCCTTTGCCTCTCAGGATGCTTTCTTTTTGGCGACGGATTCTCCTCTCAGCACAGGAGCGTCCCCACCCTTGGTTGAACTGCTTTGGGACATCCCCAAGGTCAACCCTGTGGACCCCCTATGGACCCTGAAGTAGAAAACAAGAGATATGATAAGAACTTACCTTTGTTATCTCTGTTTCTACGAAGTCCATAGGGTCCACAGGGCGCCCGCCCTGATGCACCTGGCTTCATATGGGCTGTGTGGCTGGTCACCGGTTTTCCGTCTCCCATTTCTGTGAGTATGGTTATTGAATGTTCCAGTTTTCTCTCTCTTTTTCTCTCCTCCTCCGGCCTTTGGCTACTTACAAACTGAGGTGCCTCTGACTTGGGGTGGGGTTATAGGGAGAGTGGACCCAGTGCATCCTGGCAGCTAAAAGCTTTAACTGCGTGGTGCCCGGATTTGGGGCCTCATTCAGACCCACTCGCAAGCGGCTGTCCGCTCGCAAGTGGGTCGAAGGTGTGCACTGCGCATGCGCACGACGGAGGGAGCTCCGTCGTGCGCATGCGCCAGACGCGACGAGCGAAGGACTTTCCTTCACTCGTTGTGTACGATCAAAGGGGGCGTGCTGTCGATGTTGATTGACAGCACGCCCCCTTTGGTGGGCGTGCCGGGGGCGTGCCTCCCAGACGGAGGCGTTCCCAAGGGAACGCCTACCGTCAGAAGCCGGCGCCACTGACACCACTAGTGATGTCAGTGGGAGTGATTTTGGCTCTGATAGAGCCAAAATCACTCCAGGGCTTGTGGTCGAAAACCCCGACCACAGGCTTCTGGTCGCACTGGCGATGGTCGCGATGGTCAAGACCATCGCGACCATCATCCTGCACGCTCGTATGTGCTGTGGGTGGTGACCCACAGCTATACGAGCGTCCAGGAGGATGCTCCATTTTTATGGAGGACAGCCCTCATTCAGAGCGAGCGCTCTGCTCAGAGCGTCCGGCTCTGAATGAGTGCCTTGGTTCCCAACCTATACCCCAAGGTCAACCCTGTGGACCCTATGGACTTCGTAGAAACAAAGATAACAAAGGTAAGTTCTTACCATATCCCTTGTTATTTATGCGCCTATCTGACCCCCACCCTTTGGGGCCTATTCATCATCACTTAAATGGCGCAAAACACAGGCGAAAATGCTAGTTTACGCATATTTTATGTCGCAAGCCATTTACTACTATTAGGCCACCTAATATTCAGCAATCTCCGAATGCTTAAAGTTTCGGAGTTTGCTTGCAAGAACAAACGCCATCTTCAGATGGCGCTGTTTCTCGGAACTCTGTTCCTTCCTGTGTGAAGGCGATCCGAGAGGTTTCCTCCGCTGCCTCCTCACTGTGTACCCAGCGGCTTTGTGCACGCGTGACCTCCTGAAGCAGCAGTGTTACTAATCGCGGGGACAGCTGCTTTTCAGAGCAGCTGTCCCGGCATCGGAGCAATGCTGAATTGCATTATGGGTCCTGCTCATTTGTTTCTCCCCATTTGTATATATGTATGTCTCACCTGCAGCACTACCTGGGTTTTGAGACACTGGCGGTCAGGGATTCCTCATTGAAAATTTTGCATCCCCTAAGGGGCTGATTTATTGAATCAGTATGGCTTTTTTTTTTTTGCTTCAAAGGGTTACAGCCAGAGATAATACTGATATCACTGGCGGTCTCCCACAGAAAGATTGTCTTTGCATAGGGAGGCCTATTTATCTAGTATCTGGTTCTGTCAGCGCCGTGTTGGACATTGGCACCGCATGTGCGGTTAATTCTGAAACACTGTCAGAGTTTTCAGCACATGTGCCAGATTTATGTACTATCTATGAATATGAATATTTTGGAGAAAGCCAACATTGGAAGTCCTTGCAGCGACAACTTCAGTTTAGAGCAAACATAGGGCCTGATTCAGAGCTAAACGCTCTGACCAGAGCACTCGCTCTGAATCAGGGCCCTCCTCCATGAAAATGGAGCGGCCTCCTGGCCGCTCGCATAGCTGTGGGTGACCACCCACAGCATATGCGAGCGGCCAAAAAGATGGTCGCGATGGTCTTGACCTTCGCGACCATCGGACTTGCAACGGAGACCCTGCAGTAGGGTCTCCCTGCCACAAGCCCTGGAGTGATTTTGGCTCTATCAGAGCCAAAATCACTCCCACTGACATCACTAGTGATGTCAGTGGGGCCGGCTTCAGACGGTAGGAGTTCCCATGGGAACGCCTCCGTCTGGCAGGCACGCCCCCGGCACGCCCACCAAATGTGGCGTGCTGTCAATCAACAACGACAGCACGCCCCCTTTGGTGCGAGACCCGGAGCGATGGAAAGCCCGTCGCTCCCCGGGTCTCACGCATGCGCACGACGGAGCTCCCTCCATCGTGCGCATGCGCAGTGGGGAACATCGACCCGCTTGCGAGCATTCTGCCGCTCGCGAGCGGGTGTGAATGACCCCCATATTCCATAAGGGTGGCAGCATCAGATGTAAGATGTGATATATTGTCCATGCTCGACCATTTTTACTAACGGTCAAATTCAAATGCCATTCTATACTTGGTCATTTGAACTTTCTGACACGCGTGACGCGTCCCGTCCGTGCCAGCGTCTTTATCTGTGTAGATAAGGGCGGCTGAGTGGCACAGTCATATAGCAAATCACAGAGGCTTTGAAGGGGTCAGTGAATAAGTCTTTCTACAAATACGTAGCCCAGTAAAAAGAAATGTGATTACTGTGCGGGCTGATGCAGACAGATACACAGGCAAATTAAATGAAAGTGCATTTCATTTCAGTAATTCTGTTTCTGTGGCAGGAGGAAATGTGTCCGTTCCTCCGCGATTCATTGGTCTCCATGTAATTGGTACATCTGCTTCTCAGAGGACTACAGACAGCAACGAGAGCCAGAGTAAATTACATATTGCTAAGCAGTTTTCTGAAAGTTCATCATGGGGGGGCCTGTAGCACAACAGCTCATTACCATCACTTTGGAATGTCACACTTAAAGGGGAAAATAAATGACACATGTGTAGCCCACCCTAAGAGGAAAACAGGCTACAATGTCACTTTATTGGGCAGATGATAGGGAAATGTGATGTTAGCAGAAATATGGCGCCATTTGGTTTTCTCTCTATTGCAAAAGAGTATTGGTCCATCTGATTGGATGGACAATTGGACATTGAGGAATAGATTTTTCTGTTGCTATGTCCTATTGGAGTGGAACGATAGACACCAGCGGAATTGTGAAATGGAGTTTTAGGCCAGACAGTTTGTCTGTTTCCATGCTTGCCATAGGCAAACGCAGGGGGGGGGTTTCCATCTGCCTGGAAACCCCCCTCCCCAGCCCACACCATGACCACAATAGAAATAGTAATATAATGGAATTTTACTAGCGCTGCATGTTCTTCTCAGTGTCATAAATGAAATAAATAGCACCACCTGTAGATCTTTTAACATTTATCAGCCAGTAATAAATACACCTGTGCACCAACTACAGCAGGAGATCTGGAAAACATTCACTGTTAGGGATGTGCTGCTATAGAGCCCAATATGTACATATATGTCCAGGGAAGTGCTGCTCCCCCAGGCTCCTGAACTTGCTCCAATGCTCTGGAATGGTGCCCACATCTAAAATAAATACATCCAGCACAGGCCTCATGGCCCTACTGCCGCATATAATGGGTTACTGTGATCGCTGGTCCTGTATATGCTGGAATTATGACACACATTACACTTTATATGACACATATTAAAGCTGGATAAGTGGTAATCCCACCCTCTTCATGGACAGGCCACACTCACTCTAAAATCAAGCATTTGGAAACCCCCCTCTAGAAATCCTGCATTTGCCACTGCTTGCAGGTGTATTTAGATAACAGCAGTAACAGATATAACAACGCATGTCAGTGGTGGCACAGAGCATTATAGAATAAGCAGTAGGAGACAGGGTGGTAACAGTGGTATGTAATGTAGGTACATAGCTACACACACCCCAGAGCTACATGTGCTGCACATACATGCAGTACATCACAGGGATTGAAGATGGTGCAAGGTCGCACCAGTGAATGGTCCGGCGGCCATCTTGGTGTATGTGGCTGGCTAGGTTCACATAGGAACAGGAAACAGCGCTGGGGCACACTGCTCTCTAACATCTTCCCCAAACTCCAAAATGTGGCCGAGGTCTGTAGAATGATGTAATGTTGGGTTAGTGTGCCATAAGAAGTAGGTTTCCTTCCAGTAGATAAAGTGGCAATGTGCCATGGTCTTGGTGAGGGCTGCATCTAGGGGATCGGGCACCCCTGGCAATATGAAGGATTTGACTAACTAAATATGTTGTCTCAGCTTGGTCCATGACACCACATGCATTTCACTTTGGGGCCACAACATCAGGAAGGCTCTGTGACAGAACCCATAGCCAGAAAAATTGAAGTAAAAGGCAAGGTTGGGGGAATTTAGGGGGAGCCTACCCCAGTGTCAGATAGCCAAGACCCCTCAAGAGTAAAAATTTGTTCTAATATATAAAAGTTCAAAGCACAGAAAGCCTAAGAATAGGATGTTTTAAATGTCACAAGTTGGGATATAAGCCCTCAGAATGCAGAATAAGTATATCAAGTGGCACCTCATCATCTAAACGTGACAGCGGGAATGAGTCAGCCTTGAATGTAGCAGATATCCACAGTAAGGACTGCTGGTACATGGACTCAGGAGTCAAAAGGCATTTCAGCTTTAATAGAAGTTGGTTCAACTCATTAAAGCTGTGTGAGTCAATCAGATGGATAGGAGACAAGGTCCTAAATGCCACAAAAATTGGGACAATTACTCTATGCTTGAAAGTGAAAGGCAAAGCAATTGTCAGACATTGAAGACATACTATTTGTACTTAACCTAGGATCTAATCTAATTGCTATAAGTGTTCTTGAGAGGACAGGAGACAGAGTCTGAGTTTCAAAAGCTTGTTGCATTGTGTACAACCAAAGAGGGACTGTAATTGCTGCACCAACTCAGTACCAACAACTATATACCCTATACACAGTGGACTGTCATGCAATGGTAGCTGCTGTATCCAGCCAATCAATGGAGTTGTGACACAATTAGCTAGGAGACCTAGGCTATGACAAATTACAGGAGCTTAAAAATGGCATGGCAACTGGCATGTCAATGGACAATCCTGCATGACCAGCATGTGAAAGCTGGCTGAACAAACACGTTGCACCTTTCCCTAGTGTGCATCCAGGGCACAAGTACCGTTGGAATTAGTGCATACAGATGTGTGTGGACCAATGGAGGTAGAACCCATGACTATGAAACATTTCTTCATGACACTCATCGATGATGCTACAAGGATGACACATGTTTACTTTTGTAAAGAACAAAAATTAAGTAACAAATAAGTTCAAAATGTACAAGAACCGCGTAAAAAACCAAACGGGTCTGAAACTAAAAATACCGAGATCTGACAATGACGGAAAACACCAGAACAAAGATTTAGCCAACTATCTTAGAGTAAATTGTATGCAGCATCAGCTAAATATCTCCCATACTACAGAGCAGAATGGCGTAAGCGAAAGAGCAAATAGAACAATAGTTGATAGAACTCAAGCTATGCTGTATGATGCAAGACTTGGCAAAAGATTTTGGGCTGAAGAAGTGCAAACAGCTATTTATCTAAAATATTGATCACCTACAATGGCAATCATGGACTAGACACCACTGGAGGTGTGGGCTAGTAGAAAAACAAATATCGGTAATTTATGTGTATTTGGGGGCAGAACTTATGCTCATATACCTACAGAGAGAAGACACAAGCTTGGTCCTAAATCGAGTGCATCATTCTAAGATACTGTAAGCAAAGCAAAGGTAACTGTCTATAGGACCCTAACAACAAAAAGCTCATACTGTCAAGGAACGTTGTGTTTCATGAGACTACTTCAGTTACAGACAACCAGAGTAATGTACAGCCACAGAGACTTGTGATGCTACACATCCTTATCTGCCTGTAAGAGAGGGAGACAACCATTCGAGGAACATGGGAGGTGTGTAATATGCTGTACATGGGAGGTGTGGAATATGCTGTACATGGGAGGTGTGTAATATGCTGTACATGGGAGGTGTGTAATAAGCTGTACATGGAAGGTGTGTAATATGCCCTAACATGGGAGGTGTGTAATATCAGGGCCTTAGCTAGGGTAGTGCGGCCGGTGCCATCGCACAGGGCACCACAGGTCAGGGGGCGCTGTTTGGGCCTGTAAAATTTCTGTTTATTATCATTCTCACTTGTAGCTTCCTCTTATTTCATCCACAGCATCTCCTGGCCTCTCCTATCTCTTCCCTGGCCCTTCCCCATGAGTACATTCCTCTTTTTTGGCAGGATTATGTCCCTTTGAAAAATGAGGGGGGCGCCAATGCTATTTCTGGCACAGGGCACCAAAAAGTCTAGTTACGGCTCTGTGTAATATGCTGTACATGGCCGGTGTGTAATATGCCTGAACATGGGAGGTGTGTCATATGCCAGGACATGGGAGGTGTGTAATATGCCTGGACATGGGAGGTGTGTAATATGCTGTACATGGGAGGTGTGCAATATGCCGGGACATGGGAGTTGTGTAATATGCCAGGACATGGGGGTGTGTAATATGCTGGATATGGAAGGTGTGTAATATGCTGTACATGGGAGGTGTGTAATATGTCAGGACATGGGAGGTGTGTAATATGCCAGGACATGGGAGGTGTGTAATATGCTGTACATGGGAGGTGTGTAATATGCTGGACATGGAAGGTGTGTAAAATGCCAGGACATGGGAGGTGTGTAATATGCCAGGACATGGGAGGTGTGTAATATGCCAGGACATGGGAGGTGTGTAATATGCTGTACATGGGAGGTGTGTAATATGCTGGACATGGGAGGTGTGTAATATGCTGTACATGGGAGGTGTGTAATATGCTGGACATGGGACGTGTATAATATGCCTGGACATGGGAGGAGTGTAATATGCTGTACATGGGAGGTGTGTAATATGCTGGATATGGGAGGTGTGTACTATGCCAGGACATGTGTGGTGTGTAATATGCTGATGCTGACTTTTTATGCTAAGTTACTGATTTTTTTTTCCGTCTTTTATACTTTGACATAAAATCTGCAGTTAACAATGTTTCTTATTGAAACAATAATATTCTCTCCTAAGAGTTTATTGCGCAGTGAACCTCATGGGGCAAGTAATCATTTACCCTCCAGTCAGAGGAGTAGCGTGGAACCATGGCGCCCGGAGAAAGTGCATGTCATAGCGCCCCCTCCCTGTACTGAGCTGTGCCAGTGGGGTATGGCCAGCCTGTGGGGGGAATACTGAAGTGAAGAGAGAAGCAGCAGACAGTGGCAGTACCGCGCTGGGCATGGAGGTACGGTTGGGGGAATAGAAAGCTTCGGCAATGCATTATCTGACATTATGGGGTAGCTGCTTTGGTACTGCTTTATTTATGTATAGCACCTAGGATCTGACTTTTATCTCCTTTCAATCATTGTTATTAGTCAATAGAGGAGACTGTATTATATATTCTGATAATTTAACTTAAAGTAACAGGATACATGTGCTAGAGTGAGATTATACAGCGTGCACAGCTTATTACTGCAATTACTGCCCCAAGCAGCTGTCACTGGGGTGGGAACACCTATGGGAAGCTCCATTCTCAGCTATGCTCCTACTTCACATATATACATTGCACCTAATGTGAGTATAACTAACCATGTTCTGTGTACCACCATTATTATTATTTCAGGGCTCCTAATATTTTTTAAAATACTTTTCAAATAACACTTTGTGGTCATGCCTGGGACTATCTCATTACTTTATATAGCAAAGCAGTGACTCTTTTTAAACTCATACCTTATAATTGAAGTTTAGGATTTTACCTCAGATGTGTCACTTATAAATCCAATGAAGCACAATGAGGAGAGAAGGAGGGAGGGGATCAAAGATGAGAGGAAAGTGCCGATCAGAGAGGGCCAGCAACAGAAGCCAATAAGAAAGGAGAGGAGAGGGGCAAAGCGAATCAGAGAGGGCCAGTGATATAAGCTAATAAAAGGAGAGGGGTGGTGATAGAAGCCAATAAGAAAAGGAGAGGAGAGGGGAGGTGACAGAAGCCAATAAGAAAAGGAGAGGAGAGGGGAGGTGACAGAAGCCAATAAGAAAAGGAGAGGAGTGGGGAGGTGAGAGAAGCCAATAAGAAAAGGAGAGGAGAGGGGAGGTGACAGAAGCCAATAAGAAAAGGAGAGGAGAGGAGAGGTGACAGAAGCCAATAAGGAGAGGAGAGGAGAGGAGAAGGGAGGTGACAGAAGCCAATAAGGAGAGAAGAGGGGTGGTGACAGAAGCCAATAAGGAGAAAAGAGGGGTGGTGACAGAAGCTAATACGGAGAGGAGAGGGGTGGTGACAGAAGCCAATAAGGAGAGGAAAGGGGAGGTGACAGAAGCCAATAAGGAGAGGAGAGGGGTGGTGACAGAAGCCAATAAGATAAGGAGAAGAGAGGGGTGGTGACTGAAGCCAATAAGAAAAGGAGAGGAAAGGGAAGGTGACAGAAGCCAATAAGATAAGGAGGGGAGAGGAGTGGTGACAGAAGCCAATAAGATAAGGAGAGGAGAGGGGTGGTGACAGAAGCCAATAAGAAAAGGAGAGGAGAGGGGAGGAGACAGAAGCCAATAAGATAAGGAGAGGAGAGGGGTGGTGACAGAAGCCAATGAGGAGAGGAGAGGGGAGGTGACAGAAGCCAATAAGATAAGGAGAGGAGAGGAGTGGTGACAGAAGCCAATAAGGAGAGTAGAGGAGAGGGGTGGTGACAGAAGCCAATAAGGAGAGTAGAGGAGAGGGGTGGTGACAGAAGCCAATAAGGAGAGAAGAGGGGTGGTGACAGAAGCCAATAAGGAGAGAAGAGGGAGAGGGGAGGTGACAGAAGCCAATAAGGAGAGAAGAGGGGTGGTGACAGAAGCCAATAAGGAGAGGAGAGGGGTGGTGACAGGAGCCAATAAGGAGAGGGGAGGTGACAGAAGCCAATAAGGAGAGGAGAGGGGTGGTGACAGAAGTCAATAAGAAAAGGAGAGGAGAGGGGAGGTGACAGAAGCCAATAAGATAAGGAGAGGAGAGGGGTGGTGACAGAAGCCAATGAGGAGAGGAGAGGGGAGGTGACAGAAGCAAATAAGATAAGGAGAGGAGAGGAGTGGTGACAGAAGCCAATAAGGAGAGTAGAGGAGAGGGGTGGTGACAGAAGCCAATAAGGAGAGTAGAGGAGAGGGGTGGTGACAGAAGCCAATAAGAAAGGAGAGGAGAGGGGCAAAGCGAATCAGAGTGGGCCAGTGATATAAGCTAATAAGAGGAGAGGGGTGGTGATAGAAGCCAATAAGAAAAGGAGAGGAGAGGGGAGGTGAGAGAAGCCAATAAGAAAAGGAGAGGAGAGGGGAGGTGTCAGAAGCCAATAAGAAAAGGAGAGGAGAGGGGAGGTGAGAGAAGCCAATAAGAAAAGGAGAGGAGAGGGGAGGTGACAGAAGCCAATAAGAAAAGGAGAGGAGAGGAGAGGTGACAGAAGCCAATAAGGAGAGGAGAGGAGAGGAGAAGGGAGGTGACAGAAGCCAATAAGGAGAGAAGAGGGGTGGTGACAGAAGCCAATAAGGAGAAAAGAGGGGTGGTGACAGAAGCTAATACGGAGAGGAGAGGGGTGGTGACAGAAGCCAATAAGGAGAGGAAAGGGGAGGTGACAGAAGCCAATAAGGAGAGGAGAGGGGTGGTGACAGAAGCCAATAAGATAAGGAGAAGAGAGGGGTGGTGACTGAAGCCAATAAGAAAAGGAGAGGAAAGGGAAGGTGACAGAAGCCAATAAGATAAGGAGGGGAGAGGAGTGGTGACAGAAGCCAATAAGATAAGGAGAGGAGAGGGGTGGTGACAGAAGCCAATAAGAAAAGGAGAGGAGAGGGGAGGAGACAGAAGCCAATAAGATAAGGAGAGGAGAGGGGTGGTGACAGAAGCCAATGAGGAGAGGAGAGGGGAGGTGACAGAAGCCAATAAGATAAGGAGAGGAGAGGAGTGGTGACAGAAGCCAATAAGGAGAGTAGAGGAGAGGGGTGGTGACAGAAGCCAATAAGGAGAGTAGAGGAGAGGGGTGGTGACAGAAGCCAATAAGGAGAGAAGAGGGGTGGTGACAGAAGCCAATAAGGAGAGAAGAGGGAGAGGGGAGGTGACAGAAGCCAATAAGGAGAGAAGAGGGGTGGTGACAGAAGCCAATAAGGAGAGGAGAGGGGTGGTGACAGGAGCCAATAAGGAGAGGGGAGGTGACAGAAGCCAATAAGGAGAGGAGAGGGGTGGTGACAGAAGTCAATAAGAAAAGGAGAGGAGAGGGGAGGTGACAGAAGCCAATAAGATAAGGAGAGGAGAGGGGTGGTGACAGAAGCCAATGAGGAGAGGAGAGGGGAGGTGACAGAAGCAAATAAGATAAGGAGAGGAGAGGAGTGGTGACAGAAGCCAATAAGGAGAGTAGAGGAGAGGGGTGGTGACAGAAGCCAATAAGGAGAGTAGAGGAGAGGGGTGGTGACAGAAGCCAATAAGAAAGGAGAGGAGAGGGGCAAAGCGAATCAGAGTGGGCCAGTGATATAAGCTAATAAGAGGAGAGGGATGGTGATAGAAGCCAATAAGAAAAGGAGAGGAGAGGGGAGGTGAGAGAAGCCAATAAGAAAAGGAGAGGAGAGGGGAGGTGTCAGAAGCCAATAAGAAAAGGAGAGGAGAGGGGAGGTGAGAGAAGCCAATAAGAAAAGGAGAGGAGAGGGGAGGTGACAGAAGCCAATAAGAAAAGGAGAGGAGAGGAGAGGTGACAGAAGCCAATAAGGAGAGGAGAGGAGAGGAGAAGGGAGGTGACAGAAGCCAATAAGGAGAGAAGAGGGGTGGTGACAGAAGCCAATAAGGAGAAAAGAGGGGTGGTGACAGAAGCTAATACGGAGAGGAGAGGGGTGGTGACAGAAGCCAATAAGGAGAGGAAAGGGGAGGTGACAGAAGCCAATAAGGAGAGGAGAGGGGTGGTGACAGAAGCCAATAAGATAAGGAGAAGAGAGGGGTGGTGACTGAAGCCAATAAGAAAAGGAGAGGAAAGGGAAGGTGACAGAAGCCAATAAGATAAGGAGGGGAGAGGAGTGGTGACAGAAGCCAATAAGATAAGGAGAGGAGAGGGGTGGTGACAGAAGCCAATAAGAAAAGGAGAGGAGAGGGGAGGTGACAGAAGCCAATAAGATAAGGAGAGGAGAGGGGTGGTGACAGAAGCCAATGAGGAGAGGAGAGGGGAGGTGACAGAAGCCAATAAGATAAGGAGAGGAGAGGAGTGGTGACAGAAGCCAATAAGGAGAGTAGAGGAGAGGGGTGGTGACAGAAGCCAATAAGGAGAGTAGAGGAGAGGGGTGGTGACAGAAGCCAATAAGGAGAGAAGAGGGGTGGTGACAGAAGCCAATAAGGAGAGAAGAGGGAGTGGGGAGGTGACAGAAGCCAATAAGATAAGGAGAGGAGAGGAGTGGTGACAGAAGCCAATAAGGAGAGTAGAGGAGAGGGGTGGTGACAGAAGCCAATAAGGAGAGTAGAGGAGAGGGGTGGTGACAGAAGCCAATAAGGAGAGAAGAGGGGTGGTGACAGAAGCCAATAAGGAGAGAAGAGGGAGTGGGGAGGTGACAGAAGCCAATAAGGAGAGAAGAGGGGTGGTGACAGAAGCCAATAAGGAGAGGAGAGGGGTGGTGACTGGAGCCAATAAGGAGAGGAGAGGTGACAGAAGCCAATAAGGAGAGGAGAGGGGTGGTGACAGAAGTCAATAAGAAAAGGAGAGGAGAGGGGAGGTGACGGAAGCCAATAAGATAAGGAGAGGAGAGGGGTGGTGACAGAAGCCAATGAGGAGAGGAGAGGGGAGGTGACAGAAGCAAATAAGATAAGGAGAGGAGAGGAGTGGTGACAGAAGCCAATAAGGAGAGTAGAGGAGAGGGGTGGTGACAGAAGCCAATAAGGAGAGAAGAGGAGAGGGGTGGTGACAGAAGCCAATAAGGAGAGGAGAAGGGTGGTGACAGAAGCCAATAAGATAAGGAGAGGAGAGGGGTGGTGACAGAAGCCAATAAGGAGAGGAGAGGAGAGGGGTGGTGACAGAAGCCAATGAGAAAAGGAGAGGAAAGGGAAGGTGACAGAAGCCAATAAGATAAGGAGGGGAGAGGAGTGGTGACAGAAGCCAATAAGATAAGGAGAGGAGAGGGGTGGTGACAGAAGCCAATAAGAAAAGGAGAGGAGAGGGGAGGTGACAGAAGCCAATAAGATAAGGAGAGGAGAGGGGTGGTGACAGAAGCCAATGAGGAGAGGAGAGGGGAGGTGACAGAAGCCAATAAGATAAGGAGAGGAGAGGAGTGGTGACAGAAGCCAATAAGGAGAGTAGAGGAGAGGGGTGGTGACAGAAGCCAATAAGGAGAGTAGAGGAGAGGGGTGGTGACAGAAGCCAATAAGGAGAGAAGAGGGGTGGTGACAGAAGCCAATAAGGAGAGAAGAGGGAGTGGGGAGGTGACAGAAGCCAATAAGATAAGGAGAGGAGAGGAGTGGTGACAGAAGCCAATAAGGAGAGTAGAGGAGAGGGGTGGTGACAGAAGCCAATAAGGAGAGTAGAGGAGAGGGGTGGTGACAGAAGCCAATAAGGAGAGAAGAGGGGTGGTGACAGAAGCCAATAAGGAGAGAAGAGGGAGTGGGGAGGTGACAGAAGCCAATAAGGAGAGAAGAGGGGTGGTGACAGAAGCCAATAAGGAGAGGAGAGGGGTGGTGACTGGAGCCAATAAGGAGAGGAGAGGTGACAGAAGCCAATAAGGAGAGGAGAGGGGTGGTGACAGAAGTCAATAAGAAAAGGAGAGGAGAGGGGAGGTGACGAAGCCAATAAGATAAGGAGAGGAGAGGGGTGGTGACAGAAGCCAATGAGGAGAGGAGAGGGGAGGTGACAGAAGCAAATAAGATAAGGAGAGGAGAGGAGTGGTGACAGAAGCCAATAAGGAGAGTAGAGGAGAGGGGTGGTGACAGAAGCCAATACGGAGAGAAGAGGAGAGGGGTGGTGACAGAAGCCAATAAGGAGAGGAGAAGGGTGGTGACAGAAGCCAATAAGATAAGGAGAGGAGAGGGGTGGTGACAGAAGCCAATAAGGAGAGGAGACGAGAGGGGTGGTGACAGAAGCCAATGAGGAGAGGAGAGGGGAGGTGACAGAAGCCAATGAGGAGAGGAATGGGATGGTGACAGAAGCCAATGAGGAGAGGAGAGGGGTGGTGACAGAAGCCAATGAGGAGAGGAGAGGGGTGGTGACAGAAGCCAATAAGGAGAGGAGAGGGGTGGTGACAGAAGCCAATAAGATAAGGAGAGGAGAGGGGTGGTGACAGAAGCCAATAAGGAGAGTAGAGGAGAGGAGTGGTGACAGATGCCAATAAGGAGAGTAGATGAGAGGGGTGGTGACATAAGCCAATAAGGAGAGGAGAGGGGTGGTGACAGAAGCCAATAAGATAAGGAGAGGAGAGGGGTGGTGACAGAAGCCAATAAGGAGAGGAGAGGAGAGGGGTGGTGACAGAAGCCAATGAGGAGAGGAGAGGGGAGGTGACAGAAGCCAATAAGGAGAGGAGAGGGGTGGTGACAGAAGCCAATGAGGAGAGGAGAGGGGAGGTGACAGAAGCCAATAAGGAGAGGAGAGGGGTGGTGACAGGAGCCAATGAGGAGAGGAGAGGGGTGGTGACAGAAGCCAATGAGGAGAGGAGAGCGGTGGTGACAGAAGCCAATAAGGAGAGGAGAGGGGAGGTGACAGAAGTAAATAAGATAAGGAGAGGAGAGGAGTGGTGACAGAAGCCAATAAGGAGAGTAGAGGAGAGGGGTGGTGACAGAAGCCAATAAGGAGAGTAGAGGAGAGGGGTGGTGACAGAAGCCAATAAGGAGAGGAGAAGGGTGGTGACAGAAGCCAATAAGATAAGGAGAGGAGAGGGGTGGTGACAGAAGCCAATAAGGAGAGGAGAGGGGTGGTGACAGAAGCCAATGAGGAGAGGAGAGGGGAGGTGACAGAAGCCAATGAGGAGATGAATGGGATGGTGACAGAAGCCAAAGAGGAGAGGAGAGGGGTGGTGACAGAAGCCAATGAGGAGAGGAGAGGGGTGGTGACAGAAGCCAATAAGGAGAGTAGAGGGGTGGTGACAGAAGCCAATAAGATAAGGAGAGGAGAGGGGTGGTGACAGAAGCCAATAAGTAGAGGAGAGGAGAGGGGTGGTGACAGAAGCCAATGAGGAGAGGAGAGGGGAGGTGACAGAAGCCAATAAGGAGAGGAGAGGGGTGGTGACAGAAGCCAATGAGGAGAGGAGAGGGGAGGTGACAGAAGCCAATAAGGAGAGGAGAGGGGTGGTGACAGAAGCCAATGAGGAGAGGAGAGGGGTGGTGACAGAAGCCAATGAGGAGAGGAGAGCGGTGCTGACAGAAGCCAATAAGGAGAGGAGAGGGGAGGTGACAGAAGCCAATAAGATAAGGAGAGGAGAGGAGTGGTGACAGAAGCCAATAAGGAGAGTAGAGGAGAGGGGTGGTGACAGAAGCCAATAAGGAGAGTAGAGGAGAGGGGTGGTGACAGAAGCCAATAAGGAGAGGAGAAGGGTGGTGACAGAAGCCAATAAGATAAGGAGAGGAGAGCGGTGGTGACAGAAGCCAATAAAGAGAGGAGAGGGGTGGTGACAGAAGCCAATGAGGAGTGGAGAGGGGAGGTGACAGAAGCCAATGAGGAGAGGAGAGGGGTGGTGACAGAAGCCAATAAGGAGAGGAGAGTGGTGGTGACAGAAGCCAATAAGATAAGGAGAGGAGAGGGGTGGTGACAGAAGCCAATAAGGAGAGTAGAGGAGAGGAGTGGTGACAGAAGCCAATAAGGAGAGTAGATGAGAGGGGTGGTGACATAAGCCAATAAGGAGAGGAGAGGGGTGGTGACAGAAGCCAATAAGATAAGGAGAGGAGAGGGGTGGTGACAGAAGCCAATAAGGAGAGGAGAGGAGAGGGGTGGTGACAGAAGCCAATGAGGAGAGGAGAGGGGAGGTGACAGAAGCCAATAAGGAGAGGAGAGGGGTGGTGACAGAAGCCAATGAGGAGAGGAGAGGGGTGGTGACAGAAGCCAATGAGGAGAGGAAAGCGGTGGTGACAGAAGCCAATAAGGAGAGGAGAGGGGTGGTGACAGAAGCCAATAAGGAGAGGAGAGGGGAGGTCACAGAAGCCAATAAGGAGAGGAGAGGGGTGGTGACAGAAGCCAATAAGATAAGGAGAATAGAGGGGTGGTGACAGAAGCCAATAAGAAAATGAGAGGAAAGGGGAGGTGACAGAAGCCAATAAGATAAGGAGAGGAGAGGGGTGGTGACAGAAGCAAATAAGATAAGGAGAGGAGAGGGGTGGTGACAGAAGCCAATAAGAAAAGGAGAGGAGAGGGGAGGTGACAGAAGCCAATAAGATAAGGAGAGGAGAGGGGTGGTGACAGAAGCCAATGAGGAGAGGAGAGGGGAGGTGACAGAAGCCAATAAGATAAGGAGAGGAGAGGAGTGGTGACAGAAGCCAATAAGGAGAGTAGAGGAGAGGGGTGGTGACAGAAGCCAATAAGGAGAGTAGAGGGGAGGGGTGGTGACAGAGGCCAATAAGGAGAGAAGAGGGGTGGTGACAGAAGCCAATAAGGAGAGGAGAGGGGAGGTGACAGAAGCCAATAAGAAGAGAAGAGGGGTGGTGACAGAAGCCAATAAGGAGAGGAGAGGGGTGGTGACAGGAGCCAATAAGGAGAGGAGAGGGGAGGGGAAAGAAGCCAATAAGGAGAGGAGAGGGGAGGTGACAGAAGCCAATAAGATGAGGAGAGGGGTGGTGACAGAAGCCAATAAGATAAGGAGAAGAGAGGGGTGGTGACTGAAGCCAATAAGAAAAGGAGAGGAAAGGGGAGGTGACAGAAGCCAATAAGATAAGGAGGGGAGAGGAGTGGTGACAGAAGCCAATAAGATAAGGAGAGGAGAGGGGTGGTGACAGAAGCCAATAAGAAAAGGAGAGGAGAGGGGAGGTGACAGAAGCCAATAAGATAAGGAGAGGAGAGGGGTGGTGACAGAAGCCAATGAGGAGAGGAGAGGGGAGGTGACAGAAGCCAATAAGATAAAGAGAGGAGAGGAGTGGTGACAGAAGCCAATAAGGAGAGTAGAGGAGAGGGGTGGTGACAGAAGCCAATAAGGAGAGTAGAGGAGAGGGGTGGTGACAGAAGCCAATAAGGAGAGAAGAGGGGTGGTGACAGAAGCCAATAAGGAGAGAAGAGGGAGAGGGGAGGTGACAGAAGCCAATAAGGAGAGAAGAGGGGTGGTGACAGAAGCCAATAAGGAGAGGAGAGGGGTGGTGACAGGAGCCAATAAGGAGAGGGGAGGTGACAGAAGCCAATAAGGAGAGGAGAGGGGTGGTGACAGAAGTCAATAAGAAAAGGAGAGGAGAGGGGAGGTGACAGAAGCCAATAAGATAAGGAGAGGAGAGGGGTGGTGACAGAAGCCAATGAGGAGAGGAGAGGGGAGGTGACAGAAGCAAATAAGATAAGGAGAGGAGAGGAGTGGTGACAGAAGCCAATAAGGAGAGTAGAGGAGAGGGTTGGTGACAGAAGCCAATAAGGAGAGTAGAGGAGATGGGTGGTGACAGAAGCCAATAAGATAAGGAGAGGAGAGGGGTGGTGACAGAAGCCAATAAGGAGAGGAGAGGAGAGGGGTGGTGACAGAAGCCAATGAGGAGAGGAGAGGGGAGGTGACAGAAGCCAATGAGGAGAGGAATGGGATGGTGACAGAAGCCAATGAGGAGAGGAGAGGGGTGGTGACAGAAGCCAATGAGGAGAGGAGAGGGGTGGTGACAGAAGCCAATAAGGAGAGGAGAGGGGTGGTGACAGAAGCCAATAAGATAAGGAGAGGAGAGGGGTGGTGACAGAAGCCAATAAGGGAGAGTAGAGGAGAGGAGTGGTGACAGAAGCCAATAAGGAGAGTAGATGAGAGGGGTGGTGACATAAGCCAATAAGGAGAGGAGAGGGGTGGTGACAGAAGCCAATAAGATAAGGAGAGGAGAGGGGGTGGTGACAGAAGCCATTAAGGAGAGGAGAGGAGAGGGGGTGGTGACAGAAGCCAATGAGGAGAGGAGAGGGGAGGTGACAGAAGCCAATAAGGAGAGGAGAGGGGAGGTGACAGAAGCCAATGAGGAGAGGAGAGGGGAGGTGACAGAAGCCAATAAGGAGAGGAGAGGTGTGGTGACAGAAGCAAATGAGGAGAGGAGAGGGGTGGTGACAGAAGCCAATGAGGAGAGGAGACCGGTGGTGACAGAAGCCAATAAGGAGAGGAGAGGGGAGGTGACAGAAGCCAATAAGAAGAGAAGAGGGGTGGTGACAGAAGCCAATAAGGAGAGGAGAGGGGTGGTGACAGGAGCCAATAAGGAGAGGAGAGGGGAGGGGAAAGAAGCCAATAAGGAGAGGAGAGGGGAGGTGACAGAAGCCAATAAGATGAGGAGAGGGGTGGTGACAGAAGCCAATAAGATAAGGAGAATAGAGGGGTGGTGACAGAAGCCAATAAGGAGAGTAGAGGGGAGGGGTGGTGACAGAGGCCAATCAGGAGAGAAGAGGGGTGGTGACAGAAGCCAATAAGATGAGGAGAGGGGTGGTGATAGAAGCCAATAAGATAAGGAGAATAGAGGGGTGGTGACAGAAGCCAATAAGGAGAGTAGAGGGGAGGGGTGGTGACAGAGGCCAATCAGGAGAGAAGAGGGGTGGTGACAGAAGCCAATAAGGAGAGGAGAGGGGAGGTGACAGAAGCCAATAAGAAGAGAAGAGGGGGTGGTGACAGAAGCCAATAAGGAGAGGAGAGGGGTGGTGACAGGAGCCAATAAGGAGAGGAGAGGGGAGGGGAAAGAAGCCAATAAGGAGAGGAGAGGGGAGGTGACAGAAGCCAATAAGATGAGGAGAGGGGTGGTGACAGAAGCCAATAAGATAAGGAGAATAGAGGGGTGGTGACAGAAGCCAATAAGAAAAGGAGAGGAAAGGGGAGGTGACAGAAGCCAATAAGATAAGGAGAGGAGAGGGGTGGTGACAGAAGCAAATAAGATAAGGAGAGGAGAGGGGTGGTGACAGAAGCCAATAAGAAAAGGAGAGGAGAGGGGAGGTGACAGAAGCCAATAAGATAAGGAGAGGAGAGGGGTGGTGACAGAAGCCAATAAGGAGAGTAGAGGAGAGGGGTGGTGACAGAAGCCAATAAGGAGAGTAGAGGAGAGGGGGTGGTGACAGAAGCTAATAAGGAGAGAAGAGGGGGTGGTGACAGAAGCCAATAAGGAGAGAAGAAGGAGAGGGGAGGTGACAGAAGCCAATAAGGAGAGAAGAGGGATGGTGACAGAAGCCAATAAGGAGAGGAGAGGGGTGGTGACAGGAGCCAATAAGGAGAGGGGAGGTGACAGAAGCCAATAAGGAGAGGAGAGGGGTGGTGACAGAAGTCAATAAGAAAAGGAGAGGAGAGGGGAGGTGACAGAAGCCAATAAGATAAGGAGAGGAGAGGGGTGGTGACAGAAGCCAATGAGGAGAGGAGAGGGGAGGTGACAGAAGCAAATAAGATAAGGAGAGGAGAGGAGTGGTGACAGAAGCCAATAAGGAGAGTAGAGGAGAGGGGTGGTGACAGAAGCCAATAAGGAGAGTAGAGGAGAAGGGTGGTGACAGAAGCCAATAAGATAAGGAGCGGAGAGGGGTGGTGACAGAAGCCAATAAGGAGAGGAGAGGAGAGGGGGTGGTGGTGGTGACAGAAGCCAATGAGGAGAGGAGAGGGGAGGTGACAGAAGCCAATGAGGAGAGGAATGGGATGGTGACAGAAGCCAATGAGGAGAGGAGAGGGGTGGTGACAGAAGCCAATGAGGACAGGAGAGGGGTGGTGACAGAAGCCAATAAGGAGAGGAGAGGGGTGGTGACAGAAGCCAATAAGATAAGGAGAGGAGAGGGGTGGTGACAGAAGCCAATAAGGAGAGTAGAGGAGAGGAGTGGTGACAGAAGCCAATAAGGAGAGTAGATGAGAGGGGTGGTGACATAAGCCAATAAGGAGAGGAGAGGGGTGGTGACAGAAGCCAATAAGATAAGGAGAGGAGAGGGGTGGTGACAGAAGCCAATAAGGAGAGGAGAGGAGAGGGGTGGTGACAGAAGCCAATGAGGAGAGGAGAGGGGAGGTGACAGAAGCCAATAAGGAGAGGAGAGGGGGTGGTGACAGAAGCCGATGAGGAGAGGAGAGGGGAGGTGACAGAAGCCAATAAGGAGAGGAGAGGGGTGGTGACAGAAGCCAATGAGGAGAGGAGAGGGGTGGTGACAGAAGCCAATGAGGAGAGGAGAGCGGTGGTGACAGAAGCCAATAAGGAAAGGAGAGGGGAGGTGACAGAAGCAAATAAGATAAGGAGAGGAGAGGAGTGGTGACAGAAGCCAATAAGGAGAGTAGAGGAGAGGGGTGGTGACAGAAGCCAATAAGGAGAGTAGAGGAGAAGGGTGGTGACAGAAGCCAATAAGGAGAGGAGAAGGGTGGTGACAGAAGCCAATAAGATAAGGAGAGGAGAGGGGGTGGTGACAGAAGCCAATAAGGAGAGGAGAGGGGTGGTGACAGAAGCCAATGAGGAGAGGAGAGGGGAGGTGACAGAAGCCAATGAGGAGAGGAGAGGGGTGGTGACAGGAGCCAATAAGGAGAGGAGAGGGGAGGTGACAGAAGCCAATAAGATAAGGAGAGGAGAGGGGTGGTGACAGAAGCCAATAAGGAGAGGAGAGGGGTGGTGACAGAAGCCAATGAAGAGAGGAGAGGGGAGGTGACAGAAGCCAATGAGGAGAGGAGAGCGGTGGTGACAGAAGCAATAAGAGAGGAGAGGGGAGGTGACAGAAGCATATAAGATAAGGAGAGGAGAGGAGTGGTGACAGAAGCCAATATGGAGAGTAGAGGAGAGGGGTGGTGACAGAAGCCAATAAGGAGAGTAGAGGAGAGGGGTGGTGACAGAAGCCAATAAGGAGAGGAGAAGGGTGGTGACAGAAGCCAATAAGATAAGGAGAGGAGAGGGGGTGGTGACAGAAGCAATAAGGAGAGGAGAGGGGTGGGGACAGAAGCCAATGAGGAGAGGGGAGGTGACAGAAGCCAATGAGGAGAGGAATGGGATGGTGACAGAAGCCAATGAGGAGAGGAGAGGGGTGGTGACAGAAGCCAATGAGGAGAGGAGAGGGGTGGTGACAGAAGCCAATAAGGAGAGGAGAGGGGTGGTGACAGAAGCCAATAAGATAAGGAGAGGAGAGGGGTGGTGACAGAAGCCAATAAGGAGAGTAGAGGAGAGGAGAGGTGACAGAAGCCAATAAGGAGAGTAGATGAGAGGGCTGGTGACATAAGCCAATAAGGAGAGGAGAGGGGTGGTGACAGAAGCCAATAAGATAAGGAGAGGAGAGGGGTGGTGACAGAAGCCAATAAGGAGAGGAGAGGAGAGGGGTGGTGACAGAATCCAATGAGGAGAGGAGAGGGGTGGTGACAGAAGCCAATGAGGAGAGGAGAGGGGTGGTGACAGAAGCCAATGAGGAGAGGAAAGCGGTGGTGACAGAAGCCAATAAGGAGAGGAGAGGGGTGGTGACAGAAGCCAATGAGGAGAGGAGAGGGGTGGTGACAAAAGCCAATGAGGAGAGGAAAGCGGTGGTGACAGAAGCCAATAAGGAGAGGAGAGGGGTGGTGACAGAAGCCAATAAGGAAAGGAGAGGGGAGGTGACAGAAGCCAATAAGGAGAGGAGAGGGGTGGTGACAGAAGCCAATAAGATAAGGAGAATAGAGGGGTGGTGACAGAAGCCAATAAGAAAAGGAGAGGAAAGGGGAGGTGACAGAAGCCAATAAGATAAGGAGAGGAGAGGGGTGGTGACAGAAGCAAATAAGATAGGGAGAGGAGAGGGGTGGTGATAGAAGCCAATAAGAAAAGGAGAGGAGAGGGGAGGTGACAGAAGCCAATAAGATAAGGAGAGGAGAGGGGTGGTGACAGAAGCCAATGAGGAGAGGAGAGGGGAGGTGACAGAAGCCAATAAGATAAGGAGAGGAGAGGAGTGGTGACAGAAGCCAATAAGGAGAGTAGAGGAGAGGGGTGGTGACAGAAGCCAATAAGGAGAGTAGAGGGGAGGGGTGGTGACAGAGGCCAATAAGGAGAGAAGAGGGGTGGTGACAGAAGCCAATAAGGAGAGGAGAGGGGAGGTGACAGAAGCCAATAAGAAGAGAAGAGGGGAGGTGACAGAAGCCAATAAGGAGAGGAGAGGGGTGGTGACAGGAGCCAATAAGGAGAGGAGTGGGGAGGGGAAAGAAGCCAATAAGGAGAGGGGAGGTGACAGAAGCCAATAAGATGAGGAGAGGGGTGGTGACAGAAGCCAATAAGATAAGGAGAATAGAGGGGTGGTGACAGAAGCCAATAAGAAAAGGAGAGGAAAGGGGAGGTGACAGAAGCCAATAAGATAAGGAGAGGAGAGGGGTGGTGACAGAAGCAAATAAGATAAGGAGAGGAGAGGGGTGGTGACAGAAGCCAATAAGAAAGGAGAGGAGAGGGGAGGTGACAGAAGCCAATAAGATAAGGAGAGGAGAGGGGTGGTGACAGAAGCCAATGAGGAGAGGAGAGGGGAGGTAACAGAAGCCAATAAGATAAAGAGAGGAGAGGAGTGGTGACAGAAGCCAATAAGGAGAGTAGAGGAGAGGGGTGGTGACAGAAGCCAATACGGAGAGTAGAGGAGAGGGGTGGTGACAGAAGCCAATAAGGAGAGAAGAGGGGTGGTGACAGAAGTCAATAAGGAGAGAAGAGGGAGAGGGGAGGTGACAGAAGCCAATAAGGAGAGAAGAGGGGTGGTGACAGAAGCCAATAAGGAGAGGAGAGGGGTGGTGACAGGAGCCAATAAGGAGAGGGGAGGTGACAGAAGCCAATAAGGAGAGGAGAGGGGTGGTGACAGAAGTCAATAAGAAAAGGAGAGGAGAGGGGAGGTGACAGAAGCCAATAAGATAAGGAGAGGAGAGGGGTGGTGACAGAAGCCAATGTGGAGAGGAGAGGGGAGGTGACAGAAGCAAATAAGATAAGGAGAGGAGAGGAGTGGTGACAGAAGCCAATAAGGAGAGTAGAGTAGAGGGGTGGTGACAGAAGCCAATAAGGAGAGTAGAGGAGAAGGGTGGTGACAGAAGCCAATAAGATAAGGAGAGGAGAGGGGTGGTGACAGAAGCCAATAAGGAGAGGAGAGGAGAGGGTGGTGACAGAAGCCAATGAGGAGAGGAGAGGGGAGGTGACAGAAGCCAATGAGGAGAGGAATGGATGGTGACAGAAGCCAATGAGGAGAAGAGAGGGGTGGTGACAGAAGCCAATAATGAGAGGAGAGGGTGGTGACAGAAGCCAATAAGATAAGGAGAGGAGAGGGGTGGTGACAGAAGCCAATAAGGAGAGTAGAGGAGAGGAGTGGTGATAGAAGCCAATAAGGAGAGTAGATGAGAGGGGTGGTGACATAAGCCAATAAGGAGAGGAGAGGGGTGGTGACAGAAGCCAATAAGATAAGGAGAGGAGAGGGGTGGTGACAGAAGCCAATAAGGAGAGGAGAGGAGAGGGGTGGTGACAGAAGCCAATGAGGAGAGGAGAGGGGAGGTGACAGAAGCCAATAACGAGAGGAGAGGAATGGTGACATAAGCCAATGAGGAGAGGAGAGGGGTGGTGACAGAAGCCAATGAGGAGAGGAGAGGGGTGGTGACAGAAGCCAATAAGGAGAGGAGAGGGGTGGTGACAGAAGCCAATAAGGAGAGGAGAGGGGAGGTGACAGAAGCCAATAAGGAGAGGAGAGGGGTGGTGACAGAAGCCAATAAGATAAGGAGAATAGAGGGGTGGTCACAGAAGCCAATAAGAAAAGGAGAGGAAAGGGGAGGTGACAGAAGCCAATAAGATAAGGAGAGGAGAGGGGTGGTGACAGAAGCAAATAAGATAAGGAGAGGGGTGGTGACAGAAGCCAATAAGAAAAGGAGAGGAGAGGGGAGGTGACAGAAGCCAATAAGATAAGGAGAGGAGAGGGGTGGTGACAGAAGCCAATGAGGAGAGGAGAGGGGAGGTGACAGAAGCCAATAAGATAAGGAGAGGAGAGGAGTGGTGACAGAAGCCAATAAGGAGAGTAGAGGAGAGGGGTGGGTGACAGAAGCCAATAAGGAGAGTAGAGGGGAGGGGGGGTGACAGAAGCCAATAAGGAGAGAAGAGGGGTGGTGACAGAAGCCAATAAGGAGAGGAGAGGGGAGGTGACAGAAGCCAATAAGAAGAGAAGAGGGGTGGTGACAGAAGCCAATAAGGAGAGGAGAGGGGTGGTGACAGGAGCCAATAAGGAGAGGAGAGGGGAGGGGACAGAAGCCAATAAGGAGAGGACAGGGGAGGTGACAGAAGCCAATAAGATGAGGAGAGGGGTGGTCACAGAAACCAATAAGAAAAGGAGATTAGAGGGGAGGTTACAGAAGCCAATAAGATAAGGAGAGGAGAGGGTGGTGACAGAAGCCAATGAGGAGAGGAGAGGAGTGGTGACAGAAGCCAATATGGAGAGTAGAGGAGAGGGGTGGTGACAGAAGCCAATAAGGAGAGTAGAGGAGAGGGGTGGTGACAGAAGCCAATGAGGAGAGGAGAGGGGTGGTGACAGAAGCCAATACGGAGAGGAGAGGGGTGGTGACAGAAGCCAATAAGATAAGGAGAGGAGAGGGGTGGTGACAGAAGCCAATGAGGAGAGGAGAGGGGTGGTGACAGAAGCCAATAAGGAGAGGAGAGGGGTGGTGACAGAAGCCAATAAGATAAGGAGAGGAGAGGGGTGGTGACAGAAGCCAATAAGGAGAGTAGAGGAGTGTTGACAGAAGCCAATAAGGAGAGTAGATGAGAGGGGTGGTGACATAAGCCAATAAGGAGAGGAGAGGGGTGGTGACAGAAGCCAATAAGATAAGGAGAGGAGAGGGGTGGTGACAGAAGCCAATAAGGAGTGGAGAGGGGTGGAGACAGATGCCAATGAGGAGAGGAGAGGGGAGGTTACAGAAGCCAATAAGGAGAGGAGAGGGGTGGTGACAGAAGCCAATGAGGAGAGGAGAGGGGTGGTGACAGAAGCCAATGAGGAGAGGAGAGCGGTGGTGACAGAAGCCAATAAGGAGAGGAGAGGAGTGGTGACAGAAGCCAATAAGGAGAGGAGAGGGGAGGTGACAGAAGCCAATAAGGAGAGGAGAGGGGTGGTGACAGAAGCCAATAAGATAAGGAGAATAGAGGGGTCGTGACAGAAGCCAATAAGAAAAGGAGAGGAAAGGGTGGTGACAGAAGCCAATAAGAAAAGGAGAGGAGAGGGGAGGTGACAGAAGCCAATAAGATAAGGAGAGGAGAGGGGTGGTGACAGAATCCAATGAGGAGAGGAGAGGGGAGGTGACAGAAGCCAATAAGATAAGGAGAGGAGTGGTGACAGAAGCCAATAAGGAGAGTAGAGGAGAGGGGTGGTGACAGAAGCCAATAAGGAGAGTAGAGGAGAGGGGTGGTGACAGAAGCCAAAAAGGAGAGAAGAGGGGTGGTGACAGAAGCCAATAAGGAGAGAAGAGGGAGAGGGGAGGTGACAGAAGCCAATAAGGAGAGAAGAGGGTGGTGACAGAAGCCAATAAGGAGATGAGAGGGGTGGTGACAGGAGCCAATAATGAAAGGAGAGGGGAGGTGACAAAAGCCAATAAGGAGAGTTGAGGGGAGGTGACAGAAGCCAATAAGATAAGGAGAGGAGAGGGGTGGTGACAGAAGCCAATAAGAAAAGGAGAGGAGAGGGGAGGTGACAGAAGCCAATAAGATAAGGAGAGGAGAGGGGTGGTGACAGAAGCCAATGAGGAGAGGAGAGGAGTGGTGACAGAAGCCAATAAGGAGAGTAGAGGAGAGGGGTGGTGACAGAAGCCAATAAGGAGAGTAGAGGAGAGGGGTGGTGACAGAAGCCAATAAGAAAAAGAGAAGAGAGGGAGGTGACAGAAGCCAATGAGGAGAGGGGTGGTGACAGAAGCCAATAAGGAGAGGAGAGGAGAGGGGTGGTGACAGAAGCCAATGAGGAGAGGAGAGGGGAGGTGACAGAAGCCAATGAGGAGAGGAGAGGGGAGGTGACAGAAGCCAATGAGGAGAGGAGAGGGGTGGTGACAGAAGCCAATGAGGAGAGGAGAGGGGAGGTGACAGAAGCCAATAAGTAGAGTAGAGGGGTGGTTACAGAAGCCAAAAAGAAGATAAGAGGGGTGGTGACAGAAGCCAATAAGGAGAGGAGAGGGGTGGTGACAGAAGCCAATAAGAAAAGGAGAGGAGAGGGGTGGTGACAGAAGCCAATAAGAAAAGGACAGGAGAAGAGTGATGACAGAAGCCAATAAGGAGAGGAGAGGGGTGGTGACTGAAGCCAATAAGATAAGGAGAGGAGAGGGGAGGAGACAGAAGCCAATAAGGAAAGAAGAGGGGAAGTGACAGAAGCCAATAAGGAGAGGAGAGGGGTGGTGACAGAAGCCAATAAGGAAAGGAGAGGGGTGGTGACAGTAGCCAATAAGGTGAGGAGAGGAGAGGGTGGTGACAGAAGCAAATAAGATAAGGAGAGGAGAGGGGTGGTGACAGAAGCCAATAAGAAAAGGAGAGGAGAGGGGAGGTGACAGAAGCCAATAAGATAAGGAGAGGAGAGGGGTGGTGACAGAAGCCAATGAGGAGAGGAGAGGGGAGGTGACAGAAGCCAATAAGATAAGGAGAGGAGAGGAGTGGTGACAGAAGCCAATAAGGAGAGTTGAGGAGAGGGGTGGTGACAGAAGCCAATAAGGAGAGTAGAGGGGAGGGGTGGTGACAGAGGCCAATAAGGAGAGAAGAGGGTGGTGACAGAAGCCAATAAGGAGAGGAGAGGGGAGGTGACAGAAGCCAATAAGGAGAGGAGAGGGGTGGTGACAGGAGCCAATAAGGAGAGGAGAGGGGAGGGGAAAGAAGCCAATAAGGAGAGGAGAGGGGAGGTGACAGAAGCCAATAAGATGAGGAGAGAGGTGGTGACAGAAGCCAATACGATAAGGAGAAGGGAGGGGTGGTACTGAAGCCAATAAGAAAAGGAGAGGAAAGGGGAGGTGACAGAAGCCAATAAGATAAGGAGGGGAGAGGAGTGGTGACAGAAGCCAATAAGATAAGGAGAGGAGAGGGGTGGTGACAGAAGCCAATAAGAAAAGGAGAGGAGAGGGGAGGTGACAGAAGCCAATAAGATAAGGAGAGGAGAGGGGTGGTGACAGAAGCCAATGAGGAGAGGAGAGGGGAGGTAACAGAAGCCAATAAGATAAAGAGAGGAGAGGAGTGGTGACAGAAGCCAATAAGGAGAGTAGAGGAGAGGGGTGGTGACAGAAGCCAATACGGAGAGTAGAGGAGAGGGGTGGTGACAGAAGCCAATAAGGAGAGAAGAGGGGTGGTGACAGAAGTCAATAAGGAGAGAAGAGGGAGAGGGGAGGTGACAGAAGCCAATAAGGAGAGAAGAGGGGTGGTGACAGAAGCCAATAAGGAGAGGAGAGGGGTGGTGACAGGAGCCAATAAGGAGAGGGGAGGTGACAGAAGCCAATAAGGAGAGGAGAGGGGTGGTGACAGAAGTCAATAAGAAAAGGAGAGGAGAGGGGAGGTGACAGAAGCCAATAAGATAAGGAGAGGAGAGGGGTGGTGACAGAAGCCAATGTGGAGAGGAGAGGGGAGGTGACAGAAGCAAATAAGATAAGGAGAGGAGAGGAGTGGTGACAGAAGCCAATAAGGAGAGTAGAGTAGAGGGGTGGTGACAGAAGCCAATAAGGAGAGTAGAGGAGAAGGGTGGTGACAGAAGCCAATAAGATAAGGAGAGGAGAGGGGTGGTGACAGAAGCCAATAAGGAGAGGAGAGGAGAGGGGTGGTGACAGAAGCCAATGAGGAGAGGAGAGGGGAGGTGACAGAAGCCAATGAGGAGAGGAATGGGATGGTGACAGAAGCAATGAGGAGAAGAGAGGGGTGGTGACAGAAGCCAATAATGAGAGGAGAGGGGTGGTGACAGAAGCCAATAAGATAAGGAGAGGAGAGGGGTGGTGACAGAAGCCAATAAGGAGAGTAGAGGAGAGGAGTGGTGATAGAAGCCAATAAGGAGAGTAGATGAGAGGGGTGGTGACATAAGCCAATAAGGAGAGGAGAGGGGTGGTGACAGAAGCCAATAAGATAAGGAGAGGAGAGGGGTGGTGACAGAAGCCAATAAGGAGAGGAGAGGAGAGGGGTGGTGACAGAAGCCAATGAGGAGAGGAGAGGGGAGGTGACAGAAGCCAATAACGAGAGGAGAGGAATGGTGACATAAGCCAATGAGGAGAGGAGAGGGGTGGTGACAGAAGCCAATGAGGAGAGGAGAGGGTGGTGACAGAAGCCAATAAGGAGAGGAGAGGGGTGGTGACAGAAGCCAATAAGGAGAGGAGAGGGGAGGTGACAGAAGCCAATAAGGAGAGGAGAGGGGTGGTGACAGAAGCCAATAAGATAAGGAGAATAGAGGGGTGGTCACAGAAGCCAATAAGAAAAGGAGAGGAAAGGGGAGGTGACAGAAGCCAATAAGATAAGGAGAGGAGAGGGGTGGTGACAGAAGCAAATAAGATAAGGAGAGGGGTGGTGACAGAAGCCAATAAGAAAAGGAGAGGAGAGGGGAGGTGACAGAAGCCAATAAGATAAGGAGAGGAGAGGGGTGGTGACAGAAGCCAATGAGGAGAGGAGAGGGGAGGTGACAGAAGCCAATAAGATAAGGAGAGGAGAGGAGTGGTGACAGAAGCCAATAAGGAGAGTAGAGGAGAGGGGTGGTGACAGAAGCCAATAAGGAGAGTAGAGGGGAGGGGGGGTGACAGAAGCCAATAAGGAGAGAAGAGGGTGGTGACAGAAGCCAATAAGGAGAGGAGAGGGAGGTGACAGAAGCCAATAAGAAGAGAAGAGGGGTGGTGACAGAAGCCAATAAGGAGAGGAGAGGGGTGGTGACAGGAGCCAATAAGGAGAGGAGAGGGGAGGGGACAGAAGCCAATAAGGAGAGGACAGGGGAGGTGACAGAAGCCAATAAGATGAGGAGAGGGTGGTCACAGAAACCAATAAGAAAAGGAGATTAGAGGGGAGGTTACAGAAGCCAATAAGATAAGGAGAGGAGAGGGGTGGTGACAGAAGCCAATGAGGAGAGGAGAGGAGTGGTGACAGAAGCCAATATGGAGAGTAGAGGAGAGGGGTGGTGACAGAAGCCAATAAGGAGAGTAGAGGAGAGGGGTGGTGACAGAAGCCAATGAGGAGAGGAGAGGGGTGGTGACAGAAGCCAATACGGAGAGGAGAGGGGTGGTGACAGAAGCCAATAAGATAAGGAGAGGAGAGGGGTGGTGACAGAAGCCAATGAGGAGAGGAGAGGGTGGTGACAGAAGCCAATAAGGAGAGGAGAGGGGTGGTGACAGAAGCCAATAAGATAAGGAGAGGAGAGGGGTGGTGACAGAAGCCAATAAGGAGAGTAGAGGAGTGTTGACAGAAGCCAATAAGGAGAGTAGATGAGAGGGGTGGTGACATAAGCCAATAAGGAGAGGAGAGGGGTGGTGACAGAAGCCAATAAGATAAGGAGAGGAGAGGGGTGGTGACAGAAGCCAATAAGGAGTGGAGAGGGGTGGAGACAGATGCCAATGAGGAGAGGAGAGGGGAGGTTACAGAAGCCAATAAGGAGAGGAGAGGGGTGGTGACAGAAGCCAATGAGGAGAGGAGAGGGGTGGTGACAGAAGCCAATGAGGAGAGGAGAGCGGTGGTGACAGAAGCCAATAAGGAGAGGAGAGGAGTGGTGACAGAAGCCAATAAGGAGAGGAGAGGGGAGGTGACAGAAGCCAATAAGGAGAGGAGAGGGGTGGTGACAGAAGCCAATAAGATAAGGAGAATAGAGGGGTGGTGACAGAAGCCAATAAGAAAAGGAGAGGAAAGGGGTGGTGACAGAAGCCAATAAGAAAAGGAGAGGAGAGGGGAGGTGACAGAAGCCAATAAGATAAGGAGAGGAGAGGGGTGGTGACAGAATCCAATGAGGAGAGGAGAGGGGAGGTGACAGAAGCCAATAAGATAAGGAGAGGAGTGGTGACAGAAGCCAATAAGGAGAGTAGAGGAGAGGGGTGGTGACAGAAGCCAATAAGGAGAGTAGAGGAGAGGGGTGGTGACAGAAGCCAAAAAGGAGAGAAGAGGGGTGGTGACAGAAGCCAATAAGGAGAGAAGAGGGAGAGGGGAGGTGACAGAAGCCAATAAGGAGAGAAGAGGGGTGGTGACAGAAGCCAATAAGGAGATGAGAGGGGTGGTGACAGGAGCCAATAATGAAAGGAGAGGGGAGGTGACAAAAGCCAATAAGGAGAGTTGAGGGGAGGTGACAGAAGCCAATAAGATAAGGAGAGGAGAGGGGTGGTGACAGAAGCCAATAAGAAAAGGAGAGGAGAGGGGAGGTGACAGAAGCCAATAAGATAAGGAGAGGGAGAGGGGTGGTGACAGAAGCCAATGAGGAGAGGAGAGGAGTGGTGACAGAAGCCAATAAGGAGAGTAGAGGAGAGGGGTGGTGACAGAAGCCAATAAGGAGAGTAGAGGAGAGGGTGGTGACAGAAGCCAATAAGAAAAAGAGAAGAGAGGGGAGGTGACAGAAGCCAATGAGGAGAGGGGTGGTGACAGAAGCCAATAAGGAGAGGAGAGGAGAGGGGTGGTGACAGAAGCCAATGAGGAGAGGAGAGGGGAGGTGACAGAAGCCAATGAGGAGAGGAGAGGGAGGTGACAGAAGCCAATGAGGAGAGAGAGGGGTGGTGACAGAAGCCAATGAGGAGAGGAGAGGGGAGGTGACAGAAGCCAATAAGTAGAGTAGAGGGGTGGTTACAGAAGCCAAAAAGAAGATAAGAGGGTGGTGACAGAAGCCAATCAGGAGAGGAGAGGGGTGGTGACAGAAGCCAATAAGAAAAGGAGAGGAGAGGGGTGGTGACAGAAGCCAATAAGAAAAGGACAGGAGAAGAGTGATGACAGAAGCCAATAAGGAGAGGAGAGGGGTGGTGACTGAAGCCAATAAGATAAGGAGAGGAGAGGGGAGGAGACAGAAGCCAATAAGGAAAGAAGAGGGGAAGTGACAGAAGCCAATAAGGAGAGGAGAGGGGTGGTGACAGAAGCCAATAAGGAAAGGAGAGGGGTGGTGACAGTAGCCAATAAGGTGAGGAGAGGAGAGGGGTGGTGACAGAAGCAAATAAGATAAGGAGAGGAGAGGGGTGGTGACAGAAGCCAATAAGAAAAGGAGAGGAGAGGGGAGGTGACAGAAGCCAATAAGATAAGGAGAGGAGAGGGGTGGTGACAGAAGCCAATGAGGAGAGGAGAGGGGAGGTGACAGAAGCCAATAAGATAAGGAGAGGAGAGGAGTGGTGACAGAAGCCAATAAGGAGAGTTGAGGAGAGGGGTGGTGACAGAAGCCAATAAGGAGAGTAGAGGGGAGGGGTGGTGACAGAGGCCAATAAGGAGAGAAGAGGGTGGTGACAGAAGCCAATAAGGAGAGGAGAGGGAGGTGACAGAAGCCAATAAGGAGAGGAGAGGGTGGTGACAGGAGCCAATAAGGAGAGGAGAGGGGAGGGGAAAGAAGCCAATAAGGAGAGGAGAGGGGAGGTGACAGAAGCCAATAAGATGAGGAGAGAGGTGGTGACAGAAGCCAATACGATAAGGAGAAGGGAGGGTGGTAACTGAAGCCAATAAGAAAAGGAGAGGAAAGGGAGGTGACAGAAGCCAATAAGATAAGGAGGGGAGAGGAGTGGTGACAGAAGCCAATAAGATAAGGAGAGGAGAGGGGTGGTGACAGAAGCCAATAAGAAAAGGAGAGGAGAGGGGAGGTGACAGAAGCCAATAAGATAAGGAGAGGAGAGGGGTGGTGACAGAAGCCAATGAGGAGAGGAGAGGGGAGGTAACAGAAGCCAATAAGATAAAGAGAGGAGAGGAGTGGTGACAGAAGCCAATAAGGAGAGTAGAGGAGAGGGGTGGTGACAGAAGCCAATACGGAGAGTAGAGGAGAGGGTGGTGACAGAAGCCAATAAGGAGAGAAGAGGGGTGGTGACAGAAGTCAATAAGGAGAGAAGAGGGAGAGGGGAGGTGACAGAAGCCAATAAGGAGAGAAGAGGGGTGGTGACAGAAGCCAATAAGGAGAGGAGAGGGGTGGTGACAGGAGCCAATAAGGAGAGGGGAGGTGACAGAAGCCAATAAGGAGAGGAGAGGGGTGGTGACAGAAGTCAATAAGAAAAGGAGAGGAGAGGGGAGGTGACAGAAGCCAATAAGATAAGGAGAGGAGAGGGGTGGTGACAGAAGCCAATGTGGAGAGGAGAGGGGAGGTGACAGAAGCAAATAAGATAAGGAGAGGAGAGGAGTGGTGACAGAAGCCAATAAGGAGAGTAGAGTAGAGGGGTGGTGACAGAAGCCAATAAGGAGAGTAGAGGAGAAGGGTGGTGACAGAAGCCAATAAGATAAGGAGAGGAGAGGGGTGGTGACAGAAGCCAATAAGGAGAGGAGAGGAGAGGGGTGGTGACAGAAGCCAATGAGGAGAGGAGAGGGGAGGTGACAGAAGCCAATGAGGAGAGGAATGGGATGGTGACAGAAGCCAATGAGGAGAAGAGAGGGGTGGTGACAGAAGCCAATAATGAGAGGAGAGGGGTGGTGACAGAAGCCAATAAGATAAGGAGAGGAGAGGGGTGGTGACAGAAGCCAATAAGGAGAGTAGAGGAGAGGAGTGGTGACAGAAGCCAATAAGGAGAGTAGATGAGAGGGGTGGTGACATAAGCCAATAAGGAGAGGAGAGGGGTGGTGACAGAAGCCAATAAGATAAGGAGAGGAGAGGGTGGTGACAGAAGCCAATAAGGAGAGGAGAGGAGAGGGGTGGTGACAGAAGCCAATGAGGAGAGGAGAGGGGAGGTGACAAAAGCCAATAACGAGAGGAGAGGAATGGTGACATAAGCCAATGAGGAGAGGAGAGGGGTGGTGACAGAAGCCAATGAGGAGAGGAGAGGGGTGGTGACAGAAGCCAATAAGGAGAGGAGAGGGGTGGTGACAGAAGCCAATAAGGAGAGGAGAGGGGAGGTGACAGAAGCCAATAAGGAGAGGAGAGGGGTGGTGACAGAAGCCAATAAGATAAGGAGAATAGAGGGTGGTCACAGAAGCCAATAAGAAAAGGAGAGGAAAGGGGAGGTGACAGAAGCCAATAAGATAAGGAGAGGAGAGGGGTGGTGACAGAAGCAAATAAGATAAGGAGAGGAGAGGGTGGTGACAGAAGCCAATAAGAAAAGGAGAGGAGAGGGGAGGTGACAGAAGCCAATAAGATAAGGAGAGGAGAGGGGTGGTGACAGAAGCCAATGAGGAGAGGAGAGGGGAGGTGACAGAAGCCAATAAGATAAGGAGAGGAGAGGAGTGGTGACAGAAGCCAATAAGGAGAGTAGAGGAGAGGGGTGGTGACAGAAGCCAATAAGGAGAGTAGAGGGAGGGGGGGTGACAGAAGCCAATAAGGAGAGAAGAGGGGTGGTGACAGAAGCCAATAAGGAGAGGAGAGGGGAGGTGACAGAAGCCAATAAGAAGAGAAGAGGGGTGGTGACAGAAGCCAATAAGGAGAGGAGAGGGGTGGTGACAGGAGCCAATAAGGAGAGGAGAGGGGAGGGACAGAAGCCAATAAGGAGAGGACAGGGAGGTGACAGAAGCCAATAAGATGAGGAGAGGGGTGGTCACAGAAACCAATAAGAAAAGGAGATTAGAGGGGAGGTGACAGAAGCCAATAAGATAAGGAGAGGAGAGGGGTGGTGACAGAAGCCAATGAGGAGAGGAGAGGAGTGG